>CM046875.1:230371644-230593241 GCA_025667525.1 Glebionis coronaria
AATTTATTTAGTTATTAACATGATTACTGATAAGCTTAAACATATACTGGGGAAAAACATTTGGCTGCAGACGGGAATCCTAATCATGCATAGAAAGGATTTCCTTACTGAAATGATGGAAAATCCGTACCTCTAGTCCAGTAACTGACGAAATGGAAGACTAAAGAATGCTACTCGGGCTTCACGTAAGCTACAACAATTAATAGACGCGAATAAGTTACATGTTCTATATTTACTTTACTGATTTTATTGGTTTCTTATTTATTCATTATATTTCTGGAAGTCTGTACGTATTTTTAACTGATGAATCTGTATTAATAATTATTCCTTAATATATTAATAACCTACTACTAATTACGGTATAACTAAATCTGGCGTAATATTATTACTAAAATAAGCAACTCGTTAAAATATAACGTTTTCTAATTTATAAGGTTTTTCTAAAGTCATATATAATCTATATAGTAAAATTATACTTTTTAATTATTTCAAAACTATTTAATTATAATTTAATTTAAAATATAGTTTAAACCTTTACAAAAATTAATTAATAAAAGTATAATATAAAATCTACCTTTTCCTCATTATAATTAAATCGAGCCTACCGAGATACCCCTTTCTCGGTCGCACTAAAATGATTAAACCAAAATATATAAAATCTGACTTTTAAAATTAGCGACAGAAAACTGTCGCTAAAAACTGTCACTAAAAGCTACGTTTTAAAACGGTATAAAACTGTCACATAAACCTGCGACAGAAAACTGTCGCTAATACCTACCCAGCTCTTCCCACTTCTTGCATTCTTAAGTTCCCACTGTTAGTTTTAAAAAGGTTCCCACTCCTCGTTATAATGAAAAGTTCCCACTACTTGTTCTGTTTTTACAACCAAACGCACCTTTATTTTTCAGAAGCAACCAAACACTCCCCTGCTGCCCATCTAAGACCCACCGAGACATTGCCACTGCCAAAACAAAGCCCCCTGCACATCAACCCAACACCCTCGATAGCCTATGTTACCCCCTGTCTTCTAATCAAACGCCCTTCGTGGGTTTTGGTTTTGCGGCCTACCAACCAGAAAGCCCACCGAGACACCCCTTTGTCTCGGTATCCGTGTAATCACACGACATCCGGCCTAAATTGGTAAATCACTTGATTTAAGGTCACATGTTCTTGAATCAATCATGGATTCGTGACATAAGGAGAGGAGGAAAATAATAATTACCGTAAACGATTAATGGAACGACAATCACGAGTAATCGAACCCAGGATCAAAACACATGTCGGTCATCTCCCTTTTCTGTCTTTTTGTTTTTTATTGTCGGCAGCCCTCCCAAGACTTCAACCCTAATCTCTTTTCTTTTCTTTTCTTTTTTTTACAGATTGTGAGAAGGGAGAGGGGTTATATTACAGTCCTCTTTTTTTTTTGTTTAAGTCTTGTTGAGCTTCAGCCCATCAGTCTTTCTTGTCACATAAAAAACAGCCGACTCCTCTTTATTTTTGTAGTTTTTCATTTTTTTCAACGAACCGTGTAGGTCCTCGCAATCCTTGGATTATCCTTGTGTTGTGATTATCTAAAGAGATAGAGAGATAGATGAAGATGTAGAGAGAGAAAGTAGAGAGAGGTTGGTGAGAATAAAGAAAGATTAGATTAAGTGTGTGTGAAATGAGAATGACCAACCCCTCCTAACATGCTAGGACGGGGTATATATAGCCCACCCTACATGTGGGCTATATGAGCTATATTGGATCACGAGCCCAATATCATTGGAGTGACCGATTCTTTCTAAATACGTAAAAACGTATTTCCAACAATCTCCCCCTAGGGGAGGTCACTCCAAATTACAATGTCCTAAATAGTCTATAGCTCGTGATCTATGCTAATAATGATGTGACCGAGACTTTCCTTGGAAAAACGTATTTCCAACAATCTCCCCCAAAGGAAGGTCACACCATTTTACAAAATCTTAAACCTAGCATACTATGCTTGAGTCTTCGATTTGTTCTTGTGAATATGATTGATGAGATCTTTGACTTTGGTCTTGAGCATGTGTCCTTGCTTTGACCTTGTGCATTCATCACTTGTGATATTTGCCTCCTCGTGACTTCATGTTCCACACACTTATACTTTTTAAAAATTGTTGAAAGCTTCAGAGTTTGATACATCGGAAGACTTGACTTTTAGACTTTCTTGAACTTGATGAGGTATTAAGTGCATAAAGTATAAGCATGCGGGGACGACTTCTTCTTGGATCCCGCAACGCCACCGTCTTCAAATGCTGCAACATAAGTAGACACGAAAGAAATGGCTTTGAACATTTCATTCTAATTCGGTAGCATTTTACCTCCGGTCGGTGAAGACCGTTGGACGATATTAGATATCGTACCCGTGACGGATAGTTTCAATTAAGTAACTTCCTGACAGGATTTCGCGGGTAAACCCGTTCTCTTTATTCGACCGTCCAAAGCTGACTGCGAACATAAAGAGTGAATCATTTGGATAAAAATATCCGCATGATTTGAAGCCGTCAATTCATGTTCCTGGAACAAGTGAAATTCAATTAAGAACCGCACCATCGTTGCTTTCCAGTTGTCACGAGCTTGATTCGTATAGAATCTTGCAAGTTACCTACCAAGTGCTGTTTGAGGTTAACACTAGAAGGATTTCCACTCATCACTGTGAACACTAAGGTATCACTCTGAGTGTTCTGGCAAGATCACTAAGATATTGCGTAGAGGCCTGGAACGTGTTTAGATTCAGTTAAGAATTAAACAGCTGTTGCTTTCCAGTTATCACAAGTTTGATTCATAAAGAATCGCACAAGTCACCTACCATGAGCTTTTTGATATTAGCTCAAGAAGGATTTCCATCTTCATTGTAAATACATTCGTATTACTCGGATGTTCAGGCAAGATCATGAAGATTTTGCGTAGGACTCTTAAGATCTTTCTTACTTTTCATAGTGTGTGAGGAAGCAAGGAAATATGATAGTGTGTCCTAATGAGATATTTGATGATCTCAAATGGCTCTAGACTCGATCGTGCATTTTGGATTTTAGTGATCGGAGGCTGGAGAGCAGTGCCACCATTTCAATACCAATTTATTCGGAGTGAATAAATCAATAGTTAATGTGTTGTCTCCGTGTGATTAAAACAAATATCTTTTAAGAGATATCTGAGTTAGCTGGGATGGGTTTTGCCTTGCATCACTGGGTCCATGATGTCTGTCTTCAATATCAAGAATCATTAAACAATGATCTTAATAGCATATGTATTGACCCGGTTTCTGCCTAAGTTGAAAGGAGGGCTTCTTTCTTTACACCCTTTATCTTTACAATTCTTTTTCATTCTTCAACCCCTTCAATGCTTACCAATACGTCATCACTAGCACCTTGTTGTGATTGTTCCAGTGCTAACTTAAGTACTTGGTCGGCATTCAGCTACGTTCATAATCTTTCTCCATCTTTCCTAAGGACTACTATTTCTAGCTATGGAATGTCCTTGGGAAGATTCCTCCTGTTCTGGAAGAATCATAGGACTTAACCTATCCTACCATCCTTATGTCACCACAATCTTCATCGTCGTGAAATAAATAGGTTTTGGGTAAGTATAAATCACCATGAAATCCATTTTTGATATGCAAATCCATTTTGCTCCCCCTTAACATATGCCACGATATTCGAAAACATTTCGCACATGTCGGGATGAGCCAGCACATTAAGTCAAACTATTTGTGATAATATCTCATATTAAATCACATTTTCTCCCCCATATTAAAAATATTAACCCAATTGATGTTTTTAATATCAATTGATTTAATAGCATTTTAAGAAAATTTGGGAAGAAAAAATGCAAATCCAATTATCTGCATGAATTACACAAGCTCCCCCTCAAATTAATGAGGGTGTACTTGAAGCGTAAATTAAATACCTTGTAAAGACAAGTGTAAGGTATTTATCACGTGCAAAGATCATATATGATAATGAATTCACAATATTAGCAATTTATGAGGTTGGACCTGAATAATGGAGAACATCATATGAAAGAAGCACATGGTTCTTGTTCACGAATGTTGGTCGCCTCATCACATCTGAAGTTATCTCTTGACTCCATGTGTATGATTGATATCGTTGTCTTGACACCAATATGTGAACTTGTCACTCTCGGCATCAAGGATTCTGAATGCTGGACAATTGCTCCCCCTCAATTGTTGACCCGTGTTCTATTGAAAGAGCTGTAGTCACCGTTTGAGTAGTCGCATCGTTGAGTATGTAGATATCAATGGTAGATTGCTATGGTTGTAGAGATGATAGCTTCATAAAAACAAGACTTCTCTTGTTTTAACAAATAAATGCACTAAAACGTACATATATTCGTGTTAGATTGTGCTATTCCGTAAACACAATCCCTTACATGGTTATAAAATAAACCATGCCCAAGAAAATTAATTCCCGTTGTTGAGTCAAAGCTTTCCGGTGAAATGCTTGACTTGAGTATGAAAAGCGGGTTACTATCTGAAATAATAGCAAACCATTTTGAGCATGTTTTAAAACATTTGAACTTCTGCTCGAACTTTATTTACAACCCCGTGTCATTATTGAATAACATTTCTAGTATCGTAAATATTATCGATTCCAGAAGACATGCTCTTTTTATCAAAACATTTTGTGAACACACAATTTTGAAAGATTTAGAAAACCTTTTTGAGAAATTATCGGAAAATTGTGTTCAATGTTTTGAAAACCGATTACTTGAGCTTAAGATGTTGAATATCTTACAAAACGAGCTCAAGTCCGAGAAGTTGTAAACTTCCCGTTGTTAAGGATAAGTTTATCATCGGCGATAAACTTTCCTTTTAACTGAAGAACGAGTCCTAAGTTGACATTTACTTAGAAGTCGTGTTCATGAGCTTGAAAACTTTTGGATGTTTTAACGGAAAGCTCATGACCGTGAAAGATGAATTTCTCGTTATGAGGTAAAGTTCTCTTATTTAAAAGATACGCTTTCCTTTCTGAGCTTAAAACTTGGAATGTTTTAATACAAGCTCATGACCGAGAAAATTTAATTTCCCGTTACGAGGATAAGGTATCTTTAAAGATAAGCTTTCCTAAAATTGAAGTCCGAGTTACAGTCTGATATTTAACTGTAAGTCATTGTGCATGAGCTTAAAAACTTCGAATGTTTTTATTATTAGCTCATGCCTGAGAAAAATTGATTTCTCGTTGTAAGGATAAGTTTGTCATCAGCGATAAACTTTCCTTTCTTTGATGAACGAGTTACAGTCTGTGATGTGAGTATAAGTCCTGATGCACTGTAAGCTTAACTGGAAATCCCCTGAGACACTTGTTTCTTAGATATCAGCTTCTTTATCAACCAAACTCCGAGAGTGTCCTTAATTGAGTGGTATACAATGATTGGACCGCTTCTTTCTTTTGGAACATTCTCTTTGGTACCTGCATTCTCATTAGGATTTTGCATGCTTTGATATGGATTAGCGATATCTATCTTAGATGCAAGTGGGGGTTCACAATTTTCTTTTCTTGTGCTAGAGGTGACCTGAGGAGAGGATTCACTTGTCTTAGCTGGCGAACGTTTCCTTTTATAGAAAACCTTAAGTTCAGGCTTAAGTGATGTATCCTCCTTTTCAATTTCCTCCATAGTAGTCTTAGTAGAATCAGAGACTATCCTAGTTAAAGGGCACTCATTTCCTACAAGAGTGAAAGTTCTACCAGTGGGGCGCCACATTTTACCCATGGGTTTTATTTTAGCCACCCACTGGGATTTAAGTCTAGCACGGGAGTTCACCTCATTAAGTAATTTCTTGACACAAGAATCATGATTGGCTTTAAAGACACATTTCCTACATGTTTTACAAGTAGCATATTTAATGTCCGAGTAAGATCTAGAGTTCCTACAGGATTGATTGATACTCCTAGGATGTGACATGCTACGGTCAGCAGTGTTGGGTAAACTAGAAGGCATATGTCTAGGTTTGAAATTCCTATCTCTTACTTGTGTCTTTTGCTTAGCTTCCTTTAGACCAAATGTATGGCGAACGTCATTTGAACTAGTTCGAGACGTATTCTTTGGACTATGTCTAGGGAAACTAGATGCAATCATGTGATTAGGTCTTGCAAAAGCTGGTTTAGTCACATTGGGCCTAGATGGTGGAGTGACTGGTCTAGAAAGATGAACCATATCAACTTGGGAGGCAAACCGCGGTCTCGAGGATTTTGGTCGCTCAGATCTAAATGCAGTCGGTTGTCTAACAGACTGAATTTGAGGCGGTTTCCCCAAGATTGATGGTTTTTCAAGCTTAGTATCCACACTAGTTCCTTTAGTTTTCCTTAATTCATTTTTCAACGCAGCTATAGCAAAAACCTTTTCCTGAACCTGGGCCTTTAAATTCTCATTATCTTTAAGCAATTTATCTTGGGATGTCAACTTAGATTCTAGCAAAGTAATTTGTTTCACAAAATTATCTTTTTCAGCTTTAGAATCTTGAATTTTTTGATTTAATTTTCTTTCAAGAACAACGTTTGAATTTTCAAGTTTTTCAAAATACTTTTCAAATTTATCCGTTTTCTTCGAAAATTCAATTTTGGCATCCTCAAGAGCTTTAGATTGCTGAGCTAAAATCGTTTCAAGCTCTTTAATCTTGGAATCAGAATCGGTTATAGAAGCAGTCATAAAGCATTTATCATGATGATCTATGGCATTCTGAACAATTTCTCCCCCATTTTGACTCACATCGGATGAATCTGAAGTGGTAGAACTATCACCCTTTTCCATCCCATGTTTGTCATAATTAGGTTCGGAATGCTCAACATGCGGTAGTTCATCGGCATCGACATCATATACCACATTCCTTTGTACCGTATTTGTAGACTCTTTATCAGATACGGGTATGGTGTCATCAATCCCTGACATGCTGCTTGTATCATGTTGTCCTCCTGATTCAATGCTCTTGCCATCGTTAGGCTCCAAGTTGTCAACCATATGACAATTCTCCTCTTGCATCTGCATTACAGATTCTTGCACTCCATTATCATACACTTGCTGAAGTCTGGATCTTTCATAAATCGAAGACGAAACCGATGTCATAAATTTCAACAGTTTATCACGGAAATCTTTAACCTCGTTCTGTGTGTATTGAAAAAATGACCGGCATATCTCTGAATTGTCAGACTTGATGATATTGAATTGGAGGAAAGGCGTGAGTTGTGTCACTAGAGCTTGATATGCAGATGCTGATTTAGAGTGATTAAAGTCTTCTTTGTGAAGTTGCTCAGCTAGTTGGTTCAAGTTGAGGAATATTGAATCGATGAATATATAACGATCTTGACCGAAGAGTGTCAGAAATTCGCTTCCTCCTTGAAACCAAGAAATGGTCACTAGATGAGACTGGAGTAGTCGAAAAGAAGTTATACCACTTTCTCTAGCTGTGTTTTGCATGAGATGTAATTCTCCCTCTTGAGATGTTGAATTAAACGACTCCATTGAAAATCGATGATATATGAAGGTAAAGATTACTTGTAGATCGATCAATGAAAGAAGGTTAATGTGTTTGTCCTTGTCGATTAAATTCCTTGAGTATTGAAGAAAATTGATTGAATCCCCTAAATAATTGTTCTCAATAAACCAAAAAATTCCAAGACAAAATTACACACGGTAAAAAAATTTCAAAAATACGTTTTTGAAAAATGTTAGATCGCAACACTGGATCGTAGTGGAGATCATAACCTTAGATCGTGACAAGTGATCGTACCCTACTATCGCATCCAATGATCGTATCTAGTGATCGTATCCCACGATCGCACTCCCTGATCGTACTTGGATCGAACTCTGATCGTACTAGTAATCGTACCAAACGATCGTACTCAGATCGTACTGGTGATCGCACTCACTATGATCGCACTCAGATCGTACTAGTGATCGTACTCCTTGATCGTACTCAACGATCGTACTCTGATCGCACTCGCTTGATCGTACCCAACGATCATACTCAGATCGCAACGAGTGATCGTACTCGTGATCGCAGCGAGTGATCGTGACCTTGGATCGCAAGTAGAAACCCCTAGGGTTTATGCCATCGCAACAATCAGATCGTACTATGGATACCAACTTACCACTTTTCTCGGACAGTACAATAACACGACCAATTCGAGATTCTAAGCCTAAAAATGAATCAAACACCCAAAAATTTTGCGTTTTTGAGCGATCCAAGTAACCCAAATCACTAAAACGAATAGATAGATGATTTTGATGACGATCAAACCACAAAAAAACACCAAAAATTTTTTTTGACGTGGGTATGGATGATTAAAACACGAAATCAAGAACACAAGAACAAAACCAATCAAACCAAGGCTCTGATACCATTTGTAGGTCCTCGTAATCCTTGGATTATCCTTGTGTTGTGATTATCTAAAGAGATAGAGAGATAGATGAAGATGTAGAGAGAGAAAGTAGAGAGAGGTTGGAGAGAATAAAGAAAGATTAGATTAAGTGTGTGTGAAATGAGAATGGCCAACCCCTCCTAACATGCTAGGAGGGGGTATATATAGCCCACCCTACATGTGGGCTATATGAGCTATATTGGATCACGAGCCCAATATCATTGGAGTGACCGATCCTTTCTAAATACGTAAAAACGTATTTCCAACAAACCGGCTACCCTATAAAGTATAGATACTTTCATTTTTTTTAAACGTATACACACGCTTGTATTTAATTCTCGTTTTTATTTCTGTAAGCTAATAATACGTATATAGTTTATTTAAAACCAAAACTGCGTATTTAATATTATTATATAAAATACGGGTTTTACAATCTACACAACATGAATCCAAACACACACATGTGCAATGGATGTACAAAACTCTAATCCAAGTATTCACAAATAACTTGGATGAACACAACTAGTCCAAGTATTCACAAATACATTGGATCTACACAAGACACAAATAAACAAATGATAAACATGACTAGATCTTTAGGAGAAGGTGATCTTCATCAATGCTACATCTTTAATCACATCATAAGTATGTGAGTGATCTTCTCTTTGGACAAGGTAAAGAAGGAGATCAAGAGGATAATCATGAGTAAACATACTTAACACATTAAGTGATAAGTTACAATTGACTAGGATTAGAAAGGAGAAAGAAGGCTGAAAAAGATGTCCAAAAAGGGTTAATGAGAATTAATACATGGCTTTTGCCAAGTATGAAAATTTGTTCGTCTCGATTCAATTTGAATTGATTTCCGGATAAAAGTGCGACTCAGTCGTTCTTGGTGGAAAATAAAATGGTTTGGTTATCTATTCTACTAAGGAGGTAAATGCACAAATTAATAACAATAAGCTAAAAGCAATTAACTAATAAAAACAAAACAATATACATAATAGAACTTAAATTTAAACGAAACAATTAATAAAAATAAAACTAAAAGACAAAATTAACTATCGACTCGAAAATAAAGTTTACTAAATGAAAAAGGAGAGAATAAAACTAAGTGGGTACTTTAAAGCTAAACGATGCAAAATCTAAAGCGGGTACTAAATAAAAGATAAAACTTAACTTTATGAAAAAATATTAATTTTAAAAATAGACGAAAAATTCAACTAAAGAAACGCAACTTTCAAAAATAAAATCGGAACAACTTTCAGATAAAACTAAAAAATTACGGAGCAATACTAATAAATAAGCAAGCAGGCAGGCTAGCTGCTGGAAGCAGCCAGGCTGACACGTGTTTTGGGCGGGAAATGGTGAAAGCTAGCAGCCTGGCTAGCTGCTGAATTTGTTTATTCGGTATGTTATTGTTTGTACGGGAATCTTTCTTTCGTTCGGGATATTAGCTTCATTCGGGAAGTTTTATAAAAATTTGTTGGTTCGGTATTTTTAGTCTGGTTCGGGAAAAATTGTTTGTTCGATATTTTTTTTAAACCTTCGTTCGGAATATTTTGAAAAACACTCGTTCGGAATATTTTTTTTTGGTTCGGGAAAAATAGCTTCGTTCGGTAAAATTACTGGTTCGGTAAAAAATTAACTGGCTCGGAAAAAAAACTTGGTTCGGTAAAAAACTGGGAAAAATGAATAGTGACAAAAATTTCTAAGATCCTATTTTCTAGGAACACAAATTTAACCAAAATCAACCAATATCAATCTAAAAAGTAAACTAAACTAACCACTAATAATCAACTAACAATAATAAATCAAACCAAATCAATAGAACTAACACTAGTAACCAAATCAATCAAAACCCACTTAATCAAATCTGTAAAAAACTCAAGAACATAACCATAAACATAAACATAAAGATTAAATCAAAACAAGAAAGGTAGATGAGAGATTAACAATAAAAAGTAAAGATTCAATAACATAAAAGTAAAACTTACTTGAAAATTAAAGGTGCAAGACAAGTATTTAAATTGCAAGAAATTATAGTGCAAGATATGAAAAATGGAAGAGCTATTTGTCAAGTAGCCAACAACATAAAAATGAAAACTAATCCTCTATTTATAGGGAAGGAGGGGAGGAAGGTTTCTAGGAAGCTTCCTTCCTTCTTTCTTTCTCTTTTGGTCCTTAGTCTTCTAAAATCTTCGACTTTTTCGACTTTTGTCTCGGGATTAATTAAACTCGTCTTATAATTTCTTCATAAATTAGACTTGAGTTCTTTGGCTATATTAAACTTCCATCTTTAGACTTTTTCTTCGATAAATCTTCAGAATAGGCCTTGGACTTCCGTTCTTTTTGCACTCTTGATCTCTTGACTTCGTCTTTTGTCTTTTTCTTCGGTAAAAGCCCGTGAAAGCCCATGTTTTCTTCCCTTTTCATACTTTGATCCTAAATCACAACAAAAACACAAACCACGCATAATTCCAACATTTACGACATAAAATACACGTTATGGTCTTGTTTTCATTATAATAAAGTGGTAAAAGGATGGGTGTTTTCACACCTATCAAGAATGCAGATTTGATCCACTATTTATAGGACAAAACATCCAACAGCTATATCTGGCCGCGGTTCTTTATTGGAGCCCGCAATTCCTTATCGATAAGGAACCGCCATAGGTGCTAAGGTACCGCCAGCGTAGACTCCGCTCCTTTTTGTCTTTTAGTGAATTTGAAATATCTGAGGCTGTTTAAACCTTCAAAGGATATTCTTATGGCATTTATAATATGCCATATTCAAATTTGCATTTTCATTTTAATAAAACGTTTTCTTAAAAATAAAGTTTATTAAAATTTTTTTGTAATGTTTGACAAAGTGAGTTTTAAGGCTAATCACTTTTATGATCACTAAGCATGATTAAGATATGTTAGTGTAATAAGTATTATTACCTTGATGATAGAGTTTGTTAGATAATTCGTTTTATGATTGTGTTTGACAATAAATGTCTTTGTAATTTGTCGTGATCAAAACTAAGAAAGATTAATTAATACTAACAATGTTTTTAGGCATTGCTTTGCATTAACACGATCATTCTTGTTTGACTCTATATTTTGAGGCTAACAATCTCCCCCAATGAGAGGTCATTCCTCTTCGACATTTGGAGATTTATAGAGATTACTAATCTCGTCATAAATGAGTCATGAACGTGTAATAGTAGTCTTGTTCCTTCATGTTGTGATCTTTGAGCCTTTGTCGTTGTCTTTCGACTTTGTCTTTAATCTTGAGATCTTCAAATCTGTGACACAATCATTCTTGATGATACAATATTTTGAGACTAATATCTCACTCACTGAGAGGCTATTCCTCTACGACATGCGAGTATTTATGGAGATAATTAATCTTTAGTATTGAGATCTTCAAAATGACAGCTTCATTCTTGCTGGTCACCATCCTTGACTTGTCTTTGTCATCTTGCGATCTTGTGTCTTCATCCACATGCTCACACTATACACCATCTTTAAAGCTTGCTGACAATCTCCTTTGAAGAGAGGTCATTCCTCTACATTAATTGTTAAGGAAGATTCTGAAGATCATAGTTGACATTTGCTTTCTTGATTATTGAATATGTCTTTGGGCATGAGTATGTGGTTTTGAATCTTCGACTTTGCTGAGTACACCGTAACACCACCTTCTCGAGACAAAACATAGACACGGACTGAATGTCTTTGACATTCGTCCTAAATCGGTAGCGTTTTACCTCCGGCCAGTGAAGACCGTTATACGATATTAAATATCGTACCTGTGATTAGGTAGATTCAATCAAGAACCTCCTTGATAGGGTTTCGCGGCTGTACTAGCCGTTCTCTTTACTCGACCGTCTCAAAGCAAGATTGCGAACATAAATAGTGAATAAATTGGTTAATATCCGCTTGATTAAAGTCGTCAATTCAAATTCCTGGAACAAGTTTGATTCTTAAATAATCTTACCATTGTCGCTTTCCAGTTGACACAAGCTTGATTCATAGAGAATCTCGCAAGTTACCTACCATAGCACTGTTTGATGTTGACGCTAGAAGGATTTCCATTCGTCACTGTGAATATTAATAAATATCACTCTGAATGTTCTGGAAAGACCATAAAGATATTGCGTAGAAACCTGAAACGAATTTGAATCGATTAAGAATCAAACCACTGTTGCTTTTCAGTTTTGCACATGTTTAATTCATAAAGAATCTTACACATGACCTACCGTAGTGCTGTTTGATGTTCACACTTGAAGGATTTCCACTCATCATTGTGAATACTAGGTAGTATCACTCTGAGTGTTCTATCAATATCGCAAGGATATAGCGTAGGAATCTCTTCTTCGTCATTCCGTGTGTCCTAACGAAATTTTATTGATCTTTAGGCTCTAGACTCGATTTGTGCACTATTAGTGGTCGGGGGTTGGAGAAGATGCCACATATTCAAAATCAACTATCTCGGAGTGAGAAAGTCAATAGAAGTCGTGTTGATCTCCGTGACAATAAAACAAACTTCTTTTAAGAGAAGCCTGGGGAAGGGTTGTGCATTACATCACTGGGTCCATGATGTGTTGTCTTCATGATGTGTTGACCCGATTTCTGCCTAAGTTGTATGGAGGGCTAATTTCTTAATACCATTTATCCTTACATTTCTTTTTCATTATTCAACTCCTTCAATGCTTACCAAGACATCATTACTAGCACCTTGTTGTGATTGTTCCAGTGCTAGCATCAGTACTTAGTCGGCATTCAGCTACGTTCACATTCGAATCCATCGTTCCTAAGGACTTCTAATTGTAACACCCCATTTTGATAATGGAATGTCACACGTAATTATGGCGTGTCATCAAAGCATACAAGGATAAATGTATAAAACATTACATGACCATAGGGATAACCGGAATCAAACATCGGTTCCCAAACATAAGCCCAAAACATAATAAAGCAAAAGAAATGAATGAAAGACTAAACAAGCATAAGTATATGAAGGCAAAAAGGAAAAGAAGTCTCTAGCAGCTTCCATCCTATGCACGTCCTCCAAATGCTCGAGTCTTTCCTAGGGTACCTGCCGTTTTGGGACATGGAAAGGAAAGTAACGACTGAGCAAAACGCTTAGTGCACGGATATAGACATAGTATGAATGACTAAGCATAATAAAGAATTAATATCAGCGAAAATGTATAAGTCCTGAAAAACCTGGAACATGTTCATAAAACTGGTTTTATAGTTTGAAAAGCCTCATGTTTATCTTATGAAAACTGTTTAACATATTTTACCATTAGCCAATATAGGTCATGAAAATCCACCGTGCATGAATACTTGGAGGGGTGACCTCATCATGCAAATTAGAGGGGTTGCCTCTAATTTAATATACTGGTTTTTGGGTAGGAGGGATCAGCTCCTTGTGAAGGATGCAAGGCACACACCACATTCACCATGAAATCCTGACTAAAAACATGTAACTAGGATGCACCCATACGCCCCACATGATAAATATAATATAAATGGCCAAAAGCTGAAGGGACGCCACGAGGAATCACTCCGCCGTGGTGAAGTCATAACATCAGTGCCTCTAATGTTATGGTTATGGTACCTCCATAACTAGGTGAAACTGGTCATGCATGTATATGGCTATAGGTAATCTTAATTAAACATAAGCAATCAAACACGTAACTTATATTACGGGAAAACATTTGGTTGCATACGGGAAATCCTAATAAGAAAGAATGTCCATACTAAAAGGACGGGAATCCGTACCTTATGTCCAGTGAACGAAGAAGATGAACTGAGAGGAATCCTACTTCCGTATCACTAATGCTACATAAATACATACATGAATAAGTATCTGCTTACTAAATACGTAGCTGGTTTTATGTCATGTCTTAAGCTTATTTTACATGTTCTTATCATGTTTTACTATATAAAGCCTTTAACTGTGTTTATCTTATATTCTGTTTACTCTGATTAAGTATTCCTGGTATTTCATGTATTATTATACTTATAGTGTAATAATAAGTAACTTTTCAAAAATAGCAGGTTTCCTAACATAGAAAGTTTCCTAAAATAGAAAGTTTCTAAAAATAGAAAGTTTCCAAAAATAGAAAGTTTCCAAAAATAGAAAGTTACCAAAAAATAGAAAGTTTCAAAAAATAGAAAGTTTCCAAAAATAGAAAGTTTCCAAAAATAGAAAGTTTCCAAAAATAGAATTACTGCTTAAAATAGATAAGTTTCTAAAAATAGAAAGTTTCCATAAATAGATTAGCTGCCTTAATTAAATAAGTTTCCATAAATAGATTAGCTGCCTGAAATAAATAAGTTTCTAAAAATAGATAGTTTCCATAAATAGATTAGCTGCCTTATTTAATTAAGTTTGTAAAAGTAGAAAGTTTCCATAATTAGAAATAAGCTGGTTAAATAAGCTAAGTATATAAGCCTAAGTGTTTTCATGATTATTTTCTAAGTCATAAGATATAATGTATAGTTTATTAATTATTTCATGTAATTAAGTTAAACTATAGGTTAAAATATTTAATTAAAGTATAACATGTTTTTAATTAAATAAAGTTAAATACTTAGGTTAAAACATGTATTATTATTTATTAATAATATAACCTAAGTCATGTTAATTAATTAATTATACCCATGGTTTTAAATAATTAATTAATTATAAGTCTAAAATATACAAATACTTAGGTTAATAATTCCATGATTTTAATAATTAAAAATAACCTAAGTCATGTTATCAAATTAATCATGTCATGTTATTAATTTAATTTTAACATAAGATCATAAAAATAAAAAAAATAAACATACACCATGAACCGGATCTTGACTAAGAACCATGAACCAGACATGAAATCGACACCATACCTCGAACCAAGTCGGGGTCACCCTTGTCTTGATGCTGCCGTGGGACCCACACCAACCAACCGGGACCGTATGGTCTCGGTGGTGGTCAAATGGCCAAATCGAGACCCTCTCGGGTTCGGGTTAGGCGCGGCCAAGAACAAAACACCCCTAAACATCCCTTTTTGATTTTATTCCAACCCAAATTCATGTTAGATCTATGATTTAATTAGGTTTTATAAAAAAACATAACATGTTCTTAATTAATTAAAAGATTAAATCAAAAGAAAAGGGTTTAAAAGAATTACCGAATGCGTGGATATAAAGAACGATGAACAAACACGAACACTAGTAACAAATCCAAGATCCAAGATCAATCAAACACCCCATTGGTGTTGTTTGAAGGTGGCGTCCAAAAGAGAAAAAAAGAAGGAGGAGGAGAAGTTTTAGGTTTTCTGTAAAATCCTCTGTAAAGAAAAATGAGTAGTGTTTTTCCCCCTTAACCCCCTTTAGTGAATTTTGATGGGCTTAGCCCATCCTCCTTCCTAGTTTCGTGGCATATGGGCCCACATGGGGTAACCCGATCATTTTCCGTGTCTAATTAATAAGTGTGTTCTCGTGTTCGTGTTTTACGTGTTTGTTCGTGTTTATTTGTGTTCGCGTTTAATAATTACCGTGACCTAATATATTTATTTACGCTCGTAATAAATATATATACGTAATTAATAATAGTTCGTGATTTAATTACTTTCGTGATTTCATGATCGCATGTTCGTGATTAATTATTATCAAATAATTATTGTGTGTTCGTGCGTAGTAAATACTTATCGTGTACTAACACGTACGTAATACGTAAAATCCTAACACGTAATCGTAATCATGCTATAACAGGAAAGTTTTAATCTAGTACGTACGATCTTAAGGGTACTATTCATGATAAAAGCATGCGGGTTTTACAACTCTTCCCCCCTAAAAAGAATAATTCGTCCCCGAATTATAGATAACCTAACTGAAAGAGAAACATACCCTAATCAAACTGAGAGGGTATGTAAGATAAATGAACGTGCGGTTTTCCTGGCAGAAGGAACGCGGAACGTGACATGTCTTGAAAGGACATGGAATGTGACGTGACTGAAAGGACATATCTAGTTGATAAGAGAAAAACGGATAAAAGTTCAGATGAACTTGTCCGTTTCCAAGTGGCCTCCCTCTTGGAACGGTTCCTTCAGAAGATCCTGACACTAATGATAAATCTTGGTCCTCCTGACCTTGTCTTGAAATACGAAGAAGTTCTTGGTTATCAACGGAAGGTAGATCCCCTAAATTCGATCGAGGAAAATAAGAGTTAACATGCTAGGGTAACTGAAACGTTACGATGCAAGACAATCTGACTTAACTGATAATTAGAACGATGTGCGAGACATAAAGAAACGTAGTACGTGAAAAATTTTGAACGTGATACGTGAAAAATTTTGAACGTGCTACGTGGAGATATGGCGAGTGTAGTATGAGTAAACATATCGTGATCCATGATACGTGTAACATATCTTGATCATGATATGAGGAAGGTGGAATGAACATGACATGTGAAACATATCGTGATCATAGAATATAATGGCGGTAACGCCAAACGCTACAAGGTGAGACGTGGAATATGACGAGAAACGTCTATCTGAGGATAGGGAGTTATACTAAACTTGGGTCTGGTCTCTCAAGTTCTTGCAAAACTTCCCAGAATGAGAAAAATGAACGTAAAATCGTAAGCCAAGATACGATCATGAACGTGAATAGTTTCATGAACACGAGCGTGAAAGCAAGTCGTGAACTTAGAACAAGGACGTGAAGTAAATAAGGAGCACAATTATGAATATTTGTCTAGCCCGATAACTGAGGAATTGCCAAGTGATCGGATGAGCCTTTGCTGGGACATGTCCGATCAATCTGTTGGTTCTGAAATCCTTGCGGATGTAAGGATTCTGCAGACTTGATCAAACTGTTTGTAATCACTCAGATAGCATCATGCTTCTTCTGAGTTTGCGTTAATCTGGTAACCAAAATCCATGGAGATCTTGTCCCATTTCGATCCACAATTTTAGATGATGAAAAACATCCAAGTCTGTTGGTGTCTTATCTTAACCTGTTGGTATGTCAGGTACTCAGATATGAACGTAAGTGTATCTGGCTTCGTAGAACTTGATACATAGGAGTTTGCGAAACTCTGAATCTCTGAATCTAGACTTCTCCTAGCGTAGGATTTTCTAGAACACCTAATGTAGTGTAGGGTTCTCTATTTTACGCATAAGCTGAGTCATGGTAAGGTTAACCGTAGAAACCCATGTGATTCAGTGTGTCACTGTAATCAAACAGAATTGATATTGGAAAAAAAAATATTTCCAGGGTAGAATTTCTCTTGTCATAGAATTTGCAACATAGTGCAGATATGGTCTTCCTGTTCTTCTCTAGGCTTAGAGGAAATCAGGTTATCCTTAATGAAAACACTGATGAATTTGCTATGAGTTCATGGAAACTCATTCTTATAAGGCCGTTGGAGCATTGATGAGACTAATTCAAAATCATAAGTCTAGCATGACCGAGTCGTGTGCAAATAGCAGTCATGGACATGTCCTGTTTTTTCACTCGTCACTGTTGGCAGCATGATCATGAGTTCGATCTTGGAAAAGTGATTAACACTATAAGGTCGATTGGGCATGTTGTCAGTACGTGGAGGAGAATAACGGTCATGAATGGTGATTTGTTTAAGTCGACGGTAGTCGACACATAATCTCATGGTACCATCCTTCTCCTTGTAGGTTCTTCTGGAATGTATAGGAAGACTTTGGAATAATCAGCTGGCTATGCGTAAAAGAATTAAGTGGTCGTGTCTTACTGACAGCTAGAAAATTTTAGCGACCATGGCTAACAACGCACATGCTTGTAAGCATAGATAACTTGTACAGATTTTCCGATTGAAAGTCAAGTTGAAAGTATTCAGGAGCCTGAACATTACTGTATATAATTATGAATCGTAGCATGGTGTGGTGTTCATAGTCCATAATTAGATAAAATTCAACTCGTGTCTGTCTGATGAAATGCGTTTGCAGCTTGGATCTCATCATTAAGCTAAAGGAAAACCTTCGTATACGTGGGAATACGAAAGGCGTCCTTCATGGTCATGAATTTATGAAGTATGGTGAAAGAAATGAAAGTGACATCGGCAACGTGACAGTTCTCACTGATGTTCCGGTAATGGTATTGGAATTCTTGTGGCCTGATTAATACATGGCACAACAAAATAGATATACCCTTGGAGGGTACCCTGAATTTCTTAGAAATGTTCCATAGTTGGACGTGAGTCATGTGTCTTGACTCGTTTCTTAGAACTATAAGCATGACATATGTCTTGACTGGTGTCTTCAGAAAGTATACGTGAGACATGTGTCTTGACTGATCTCTTGACATGTGTCTTCAGAAAGTATACATGAGACATGTGTCTTGACTGATGTCTTGACATGTGTCACGAGACGTAAAATAATAGAACTACAATATTAGGTTATTATGCGAGACTTAGCGGATCGGTTGGACTACTGATCCTTTGTATGTCTGATCACGTCCGCGGCCGGAGCCTCGGTTGCGATTTCTAGGATAGTTCTGTCATAGTAGTGGTTACTATCGTCCTTTTTGTCAGTTCCATGACGGTCATTCTCATGACCGTGATTCATGTAACTATTCAGCTGAGTGGCCAGCTGGTACCGGTTTGCACTCATATGGCTGAAATGACAGCCGAATGACGTGTGACATGTAACTAAGAATTTGGGACAATGATTGTTGAAAATCGTCTGATGGTGAAGTATCTTCTCGTCCAATAGCTTTGCTCTGGCGCCTTTGTCTTCGTCTTGTAGGATCTCCAGGTTGTGAACAGCATCAGCATCTCGTAGCGTCTCCAACATCAGCAGCATCAACTTTTAGTAACTTCTCCAAGCTATGAGCGGCATCGACAATCTTGTAGAATATCAGCAAGTGAACATACGCCTGAGGTGATTTAGAATCGTCTAGCGAATACTCGTGAAGTATTGCAAGTGAAATACACATGGATTTAGGTACATGTAATACACATGGAATACGGTACATGGAGTACACATGGAATGCACATGAAATGATAGGTATGGGGTCGATCATTTGTCATGATTTAAGGAAAGTATATCGGTTAAACGGTTAGGAAAACCATCATGATAACCTGGCAATGCCAGTATATACCTCATTCTGGTTGCATTGAGAAACGCTAAAGTGTGGTTACACAAAATTCAACGATGATTTGCCTGAAAGCATGATCAATGAAAACCAACCATGACTATTGTGAAAGCAGAATTCAATGAAATCCAACAATGTCTTGCATGAATGTAAGACGTAATCCACCTGAAGACGGAATTATCATGAAGGAACATAAAACGATCTATCATAAAGGAGTGTATAACATAATCAGCATGAAACCGAAGTTAACCATGACAGTATGAAAACATACTTGACATAAAAAACATAGTAACTTATGAGGGGACATACAAAAAAATTTTATGCCAATAAATCATGAGAAAAAATTTATGCATGAAAGACAATGCATGAATGCGTAATGTAGTTTATAAAAACCTTTATATGTGCGAGGGGACGCCTATGGGTCAGTTCTAAAACAAAAGACATGGCGAGGGGACGCCTATGGGTCGGTCCCAAAGTTAAAAGTTTCAATAAAAGCACATGCGACTAAATAGGGCCAGTCCTGTACCAACCATTACTTAGTCATAATCCCTGCAATAATGATACATGAAACATAAATAAATGAAACTTATCTATCAAAACTTATCAGAAAAAATTTTATGTGACTAATTATGAACTACTGGGGTTCAGTCCACATAGTCACAGTTCACGAGGAACATTATGCATGAAACAATGACACATAACTAAATATGAATGACAGTTGTCCATCCATATTAGTAAAACAATATCGATGAAAACATCAAGGTTAAAACCTCAAGGTGCTGAAAACATCATGGTTAAAGCAACAATGCGCTGAAAACATCAATATGTAGAGTAACAAACGTGGGCTTAGGAAGCTCCTGGTGACTACCCACTAGTCACAGGTCGGGTTTTAGAGCCTACAGGTCGAAGCCTTGGCTCTGATACCATAATTGTAACACCCCAATTTGATAATGGAATGTCACACGTAATTACGGCGTGTCATCAAAGCATACAAGGATAAATGTATAAAACATTACATGACCATAGGGATAACCGGAATCAAACATCGGTTCCTAAACATAAGCCCAAAACATAATAAAGAAAAAGAAATGAATGAAAGACTAAACAAGCATAAGTATATGAAGGCAAAAAGGAAAAGAAGTCTCTAGCAGCTTCCATCCTATGCACGTCCTTCAAATGCTCGAGTCTTTCCTAGGGTACCTGCCATTTTGGGACATGGAAAGGAAAGTAACGGCTAAGAAAAACGCTCAGTGCACGGATATAGACATAGTATGAATGACTAAGCATAATAAAGACTTAATAGAAGCAGAAATGTATAAGTCCTGAAAAACCTGGAACATGTTCATAAAACTGGTTTTATAGTTTGAAAAGCCTTATGTTTATCTTATGAAAACTGTTTAACATATTTTACCATTAGCCAATATAGGTCATGAAAATCCACCGTGCATGAATACTTGGAGGGGTGACCTCATCATGCAAATTAGAGGGGCTGCCTCTAATTTAATATACTGGTTTTTGGGTAGGAGGGATCAGCTCCTTGTGAAGGATGCAAGGCACACACCACATTCACCATGAAATCCTGACTAAAAACATGTAACTAGGATGCACCCATACGCCCCACATGATAAATATAATATAAATGGCCAAAAGCTGAAGGGACGCCACGAGCAATCACTCCGCCGTGGTGAAGTCATAACATCAGTGCCTATAATGTTATGGTTATGGTACCTCCGTAACAAGGTGAAACTGGTCATGCATGTATATGGCTATAGGTAATCTTAATTAAACATAAGCAATCAAACACGTAACTTATACTACGGGAAAACATTTGGCTGCATACGGGAAATCCTAATAAGGAAGAATGTCCATACTGAAAGGACGGAAATCCGTACCTTATGTCCAGTGAACGAAGAAGATGAACTGAGAGGAATCCTACTTCCGTATCACTAATGCTACATAAATACATACATGAATAAGTATCTGCTTACTAAATACGTAGCTGGTTTTATGTCATGTCTTAGCTTATTTTACATGTTCTTCTCATGTTTTACTATATAAAGCCTTAAACTGTGTTTATCTTATATTCTGTTTACTCTGATTAAGTATTCCTGGTATTTCATGTATTATTATACTTACTGTGTAATAATAAGTAACTTTCCAAAAGTAGCAGGTTCCCTAACATAGAAAGTTTCCAAAAATAGAAAGTTTCCAAAAATAGAAAGTTTCCTAAAATAGAAAGTTTCCAAAAATAGAAAGTTTCCAAAAATAGAAAGTTACCAAAAATAGAAAGTTTCAAATAATAGAAAGTTTCCAAAAATAGAAAGTTTCCAAAAATAGAATTACTGCTTAAAATAGATAAGTTTCTAAAAATAGAAAGTTTTCATAAATAGATTAGCTGCCTTAATTAAATAAGTTTCCATGAATAGATTAGCTGCCTGAAATAAATAAGTTTCTAAAAATAGATAGTTTCCATAAATAGATTAGCTGCCTTATTTAATTAAGTTTCTAAAAATAGAAAGTTTCCATAATTAGAAATAAGCTGGATAAATAAGCTAAGTATATAAGCCTAAGTGTTTTCATGATTATTTTCTAAGTCATAAGATATAATGTATAGTTTATTAATTATTTCATGTAACTAAGTTAAACTATAGGTTAAAATATTTAATTAAAGTATAACATGTTTTTAATTAAATAAAGTTAAATACTTAGGTTAAAACATGTATTATTATTTATTAATAATATAACCTAAGTCATGTTAATTAATTAATTATACCCATGGTTTTTAAATAATTAATTAATTATAAGTCTAAAATATACAAATACTTAGGTTAATAATTCCATGATTTTAATAATTAAAAATAACCTAAGTCATGTTATCAAATTAATCATGTCATGTTATTAATTTAATTTTAACATAAGATCATAAAAATAAAAAAAAATAAACATACACCATGAACCGGATCTTGACTAAGAACCATGAACCGGACATGAAATTGACACCATACCTCGAACCAAGTCGGGGTCACCCTTGTCTTGATGCTGCCGTGGGACCCACACCAACCAACTTGGACCGTATGGTCTCGGTGGTGGTCAAATGGCCAAACCGAGACCCTCTCGGGTTCGGGTTAGGCGCGGCCAAGAATAAAACACCCCTAAACATCCCTTTTGATTTTATTCCAACCCAAATTCATGTTAGATCTATGATTTAATTAGGTTTTATAAAAAAAACATAACATGTTCTTAATTAATTAAAAGATTAAATCAAAAGAAAAGGGATTAAAAGAATTACCGAATGCGTGGATCTAAAGAACGATGAACAAACACGAACACTAGTAACAAATCCAAGATCCAAGATCAATCAAACACCCCATTGGTGTTGTTTGAAGGTGGCGGCCAAAAGAGAAAAAAAGAAGGAGGAGGAGAAGTTTTAGGTATTCTGTAAAATCCTCTATAAAGAAAAATGAGTAGTGTTTTTCCCCCTTAACCCCCTTTAGTGAATTTTGATGGGCTTAGCCCATCCTCCTTCCTAATTTCGTGGCATATGGGCCCACATGGGGTAACCCGATCATTTTCCGTGTCTAATTAATAAGTGTGTTCTCGTGTTCGTGTTTTACGTGTTTGTTCGTGTTTATTTGTGTTCGCGTTTAATAATTACCGTGACCTAATATATTTATTTACGCTCGTAATAAATATATATATGTAATTAATAATAGTTCGTGATTTAATTACGTTCGTGATTTCATGATCGCATGTTCGTGATTAATTATTGTCAAATAATTATTGTGTGTTCGTGCGTAGTAAATACTTATCGTGTACTAACACGTACGTAATACGTAAAATCCTAACACGTAATCGTAAGCATGCTATAATAGGAAAGTTTTAATCTAGTACGTACGATCTTAAGGGTACTATTCATGATAAAAGCATGCGGGTTTTACACTAATAATCTATTGGATTATCCCTAGGAAGATCCCTCTGGTTCTGGTTGGATCATAAGACTTAAACCTAACCACCCTTTTGACACCAATAATGTCGTGGATTAAATATGTTGTGGGTCTTTGATTGTAAGCATAAACCACTTTAAATTCTAACAAAGTGTTTGAAAAACGTTTAACACCTTGCTAGTTTTGTCGTTTCATAAAAACTCCCCTTTCACATTTGCATCGATAATCGAAAGTGTTTCGCACATGTGTGTAAAAGTTAAAGTGCATGAGTCTTTAGATCACGTTTTAATCACATTTCCCCTATCTATAATTTATAAAATCGTTTGATATTAGAGATACCAAATTTGATTAAAATATATTGTGAAAAATAGTCTTGAAAATCCTTGGGAGAAAAATGTGTCTTACATAACATGAATTATTGGAACATTTTATGTAGTGTCGAGCACACAATTTTTGAAAGATTTTGAATAATCATTGAAGAACTCTTAAAAAAATTGTACTCGGACACTACATGTTCACGAACACATAAAATATAGTCGTTGAAGAATGTGCTCATGAACATCAACTCTTTTTATGTGAAAAATACCAAATGATACTTACACACAATGTGTTGGATACATAAAAGATTGTCTTGACTTATTATATCCAACAACATTAAAACTTTGATTTTGGAAAGCTCCCCCTCAAAAATTGATCCAATTGAATTGTCATTACGAGGATATGATCCACATTAAACTTTTAAGGATAGGAGTTGTTGAACACATAATTTTTGAAAGATTTTGAATCATAATTGAGAAACTCTTGAAAAAATTGTGTTCAATGCTTTTTTAAAAATAATAACATTTCAAATTTTGAGAAATTGTTTTTCAAAAGCATGAACTTGAGTTCATAGACGTTGAATGTCTTGAAAAATCCACTCAATTGTAAGAAGATTTCTCTTTTTTTGTTGAGGGTAAGAGCACTAAATCGTACACTCCCCCGTGAATATCGACCCAAGTTGCAATCTGAAAGTGATTACAAGCCATTGTGTTGAGCTCAAAACTTTGAATGTTTTGTGACAAGCTCAACCCGTGATAGATTTCTCTACCCGTTGTTAGGATAAGTTATCTGTAAAGACATACTGTCCTTTAATTGAGGTTCGAGTTACAGTCTGACATTTAACTGTAAGTCGTTTACATGAGCTTAAAAACTTTGAAAGTTTTTTTAATGAGAGCTCATGACCGAGAATGTAACACCCCACTTGGATAAGTGGACCGTTACGTGTATTTATGGCGTGTTATCAGAGCATAAGGTAAATATCCTAAAACATTAACTGACCATAAAGGAAATACCGGAATCAAACATAGGTAATCCAAACATAAGCTCAAAACATGGAAAGTAAATACTGAAGGAAAGGACTAAACAGTTGTCCAAATGAGCAAAGTAATGTATGAAGTGCATAAAGTATGAAGTATGGATAGCTTCAATCCAATGCACATGCTCTCAAAATCCTAAGAGCGTCCCGGTGTACCTGCCGTTAGAACATGAAAGGAACTACGGCTGAGCATAACGCCCAGTGAACGGATATAAGCATGATAAGAAATAATAAAAGGAAGCAGATAATCAAATATTGAAGTTGTAAGACTGATAAGTAAATTTGCAGCAGAAATCTGTGTATAATCTGAAAAGTCTGATTATAAATAGTAAAGTTGAACTGTTATCTGTTAAGTCTAATAACATGCATTTACTGTATTTTTATTGCCAAGAGCCTATATAGGTCATGTGCTGTAACAACGTCTGCATGAATACATGCAGGGGTGACCTCGTCATGCTGTAGAGGGGTGACCTCTAAATAATGTGCTAGGTGGAGGGATCAACTCGAATGTGAAGGATGTAGAGCACACACCACATTCACCTAATAAGCTATAAACTGATAACCTAGGATGCATCCATACGCCCCGTTGATAATACTGATAAATGGCCAAGCTGAAATAAATGGGAAGCTACGAGAAATCACTCCCCCGTAGAGGAGTCACGACACCGGTGCCTCAAATGTCATGGTTACGGTACCTCCGTAACTAATACATAACTAGTTATGCTTGTATATAAAGCTCAGGTAAGTTTAACTTAGTTATTAAATGATTACTGATAAAACTTAGAATATATATACTGGGAAAACATTTAGCTGCAGACGGGGAATCCTAATCATGCATAGAAAGGAAGTCCTTACTGAAGGATGGAAAATCCGTACCTCGTGTCCAGTAATGAAATAAGAATGAAAGCTGAAAGATTTACTCCGACTTCACGGTTACTACATAAATAAGGGACGTGAAATGAGTTGTCTGATCACTGTTTACTGTTTAATGTTTATTATTGTTCTTAATTCAGTTTGTGTGTTCTCGTATTATTTTACTGGTTGCGTATAAACTGATTAATCTAACTGTCCGGTGTATTTATGATAAATCTGACTGTTCTTAAAACGTTTACTGATTAGGTATATATCTTTTATTTCTGGTTACTGTGTGTTATACTGTGTTCTTATATTTACGATATTACTATATATAGCAACCTGCCATAAATAGAAAGTTTCCTAAAATAGCACATTCTTAAATAGAAAGGTTATCCAAAATAGTTTCTAATAACTATATTTTAGTTATGAAAATATTATCGTCAGAGTCTCTTCGAATTGAAAAAGGGATTAACTATGTGACTCAGTCGTTCTTTGGTGAAACAAATATTTGTGTCGTTGTAGTAGTTAAAAAGTGCGAGACGTAAATGAAAATGACGTTAATATAAATGGTAACTCTAATTTAAAATAAAAGGCGAGAGATTAAAACTTTAAAAGTAATTAACTAAATGACGGGAATTTAAAAGCGTGACGAAAATTAAAATATGACAAAATATTAAAATGTAAACTTAAAAATTAAACAAGATAAACTATAAAACAAACCTAATCGGAATACATTCCGATCGGAATCATAATCGGAATGTATACTTACCTCCTGATCGGAATGTGGCCTCGTCGGAATAACCCCTTACCTCCCTGATCGGAATGTGATCGGAATGTGGCCTCGCCGGAATGACAAACCTTGGTATGATCGGAATGTGGTAGGAATCCCCTTGGTCGGAATGCTGTCACCACAAGACCAATCGGAATAACCAAACACACGCCTCTGATCAGAATACCAATTAACACCCTAGATCGGAATGTTCAATCTGAATCCTAGTAGGGATATCAAAACCCTTTTCCGACCAAGCAAATGGAGCACTGGTCGGAATATAAAACCCTATTCCGGTTGGTTAGATCGGAATACAGTAAATAAAAACGTAAATAAGCACAACTAATAAGCTACTACTCAAATAAGCACTAGACTAAAAACCTAAGCAAACACGTATAAGAAAAAGCTAATAAGCTAAAATTTAAAGACTTTTGAAAAACTCTTAAACATAAAAAAGATATACGATAAACAATTTTAAATAAAAATAACTTTTATAAAAACTTAAGAAACTTGAAGATAAACACAAATAAGCTATAAAAATCAATGATCCAAAACAATCAAAAGCATAAAAACATAACCTTTAATCAAATAAGCAACACAATAAGCAAATAAACATAAGATTAAAGCATAAAAAGAAAGGAAGAATGAGAGATAAACAATAAAAAGTAAAGATTCAATTACATAAAAGTAAACTTACTTGGAAATTAAAGTGCAAGACAAGGTAATTAAAGTGCAATAAGGTAAATGTGCAAGTAAATAAAATGGAAGAGATAATTGTCACTATTAGCCAACAAGAATGAAATGTAAATCCTAATGACTATTTATAGGGGAGGATTAGGAGGTGCTTAGGAAGCTTCCTCCCCTCTTTCATCTTTTCTTAATTGCATGCTTAAGTCCTTGTCCTCTTAATCTTCTTTAAATCTTGGACTTTAATGACTTTGTCTCGGGATTTATTTGAACTCGTCTTGTAATTCTTCGATAAATTAGACTTGAGTTCTTCGGCTTTTAGTAAACTTCCGTGTTTTGACTTTCTCTTTGATAAATATTCAGAATTAGTCTTGGACTTCCGTTCTTTTTGCACTCTTGATTTCTTGACTTCGTCTTTCGTCTATTTCTTCGATAAAAGCCCGTGAATGCTCGTGTTTTTACCGCTTTTCACCTTTTCGTCCTAAATCACAACAAAAACACAAACCACACATAATTCCGACATAAATGACATAAAATACACGTTTTGGCTCGGTTATTACTGTAATTAAGTGGTAAAAAGGATGGGTGTTTACACACCTTTCAAATCCCCTACACTTGACCATTGCAATGTCCTCATGGAATGCATTAGTTACAAAGCATGTTTACATTTTTCATCAAAATCAATCCACGTTGGCCTTTATTAAAGAGATAGAAAATTATAAACATAAAGAAATAAAAAACATACCTTCGGGTTTTGGAAATGTTATGAATGATCATCATCCTCAAGTTTTCACTTTCTCCAAACCAAGCTTAAAAACGAGATCATTGTTATTATAAGTTAGCAAACTAACACGAACTCATGTGGGCCAATTATTCACTTAGACTCCCTTATTCCTAGGTGTATCTCTTATATTTTATTCTTGTCTTGAATGATCACGAGGATGCATTGTTGACTTATTTCGATAGTTATTAAGGCGAAAAATAAAGTGGGACGATTTAATAAATAGTTAGCTAAAGGACAAAATCTTTTAAAACTGCTTTCGGGACCTCAAAAAGTTCATATCTTGGCATAACTCGTTTCGCGATTTGAGACCTTTCTCGGACCGATATTTGTCAGTGACTTCATACTTCGAATCTTGAGAGACGTTCATGAAATAATGGCCTTCTCTTCTTAATAGAAATTTCTTCACTTGAAATTTTGAGAGATTCTTCATATTTGGACCACGACTTCTTCATTTTTCTCCAATCTTTATTTTGGACTTTGATATACAACGATCCGCCTCCTTTTAGGACTTGGTTCTATTTATCCTCATACCTTGCTAGGGTCTTTTCGGATAGACTTCTCCATGATCTTTACGGGAGTATTTGCTTTTCGTCGTGTGTCTCAATCCTTCATATTGATCTTTGATAAATGATTCTTCACATCACTTTTGGATCTTTAGCAACAAAATGTAGCCCTCATGCCTTGTTATGGCCTTTTCAGACTCGCCAATCTTAGCATCCCGCTTCAATAAGTTATGCCTTGGCTATGAACTCTAATCCATACCGAGCAACTTTTAAACGATCTTGGGCTAGAAGCTAAGTAACTTTTCAAATCGTTCAACCTTATTTATTGCAGATAAATTTATTAGCAAGCGATGGGAGAATATGCTTATAATTAACTCACATAAATTCACGAAAGAATACCAAACTTATAATTGGCTCTATCATCTCTCGTTCTCCACAGTTTGAAATCTCAAGGAATGAGACTCGTGGATGCTTAGCCTATTAAATCAAAGTTTTGGGTTTTCGAGTCGTCTATAGGATCTTGCAAACTCTTAGACTCTTTCAAGTTTAGAAACCGCATTTTAAAGTTCCCTTGATAAACGACTCTCTAGGATCAATTATAGGAACTTGCGAAAAGTTCTTGTTCTTAACCCGTGAGAGTTAAGACTTTCGCGTTTTATAGCTCCCTATATAAAAGCCTAGCAAAACTTGACTTAAACACGTTAAGGATACTAGCTAGAGTAAACTTAGATAAGTAAACTCGGGTTGAGTCAAAAGATTCACAACGTTTGAAAATTAAAACCACTTTATTAAGAATTTATTCTAGCAAAGAAAGAAAATAACTATACAAAGGTAAAAACTAATAGGCCAAAATAGATCAAAAATTTTGAAAAATGTCGAAAAATTGATTTTCCGGTTAAAATGAGGACAAATACAAGGAAAAGGCCACTTAACTTCGATAGAAGTCCCCCCTACACTTAAGATAAACATTGTCCTCAATGTTTAAGCATGTGGGAGTAAACTCCCCTACACTTAGGACATTGTGCACTTTGTTTAAATCTTGCTAAGGAAAAGACAACTAACGAGATTCCTATTTTAATATTGAGAAAATATAAAATAGTGAATCGAAAAGAGTTTAGGATAGAACCGGGAAGAGGGGAACACGGAATCACGGGTCGTCAAAAGTCATCAAGAGTGGATCATTGAGCGCCCGAATCCCTGATTAGTAGAAGAGAGGAAAGAGAAAACACCAACAGTTCTCCCCTACACTCAGGATAAAAAAAGCTAAAAGATAGATACATGGGTTGCCTCCCAAGAAGCACTTGATTTTTGTTCACCGAGTCGTGAGCCTGACTCGACTTTGATTACCATAGGAAGAAGCACGAAACATATCCACCGGGATCAAAGATATAGTTTTCGTCCATCAAATAGCACAAGTTTAAGGCGAACAAGGCACGACAAAGAAGAATAGGCAAGGTTCCCTTAAGCAAAGACGGAGCACGGTGGGAGCAAGGGTGAAGTGGTGCAAGCATATCTTCAAAATTTCCAAAGATTTTTCCTTTTATTTCATCAGGTGCATACTGAGACGGCTGAAAAATATCGATACCGGGGTCGAACACCTTTTCCTTTAAGGGAAAATAGCACTCAGGCTCAGTAGAATTTGAAGATGATCCGCGAAGAAGATGCACAACCTCGTCCTCAGAAGGTGGACAAAGAGGTGTTAACTCATATGTGCTGCGGATGTTGGTGTCGACCGGTTGCTTCTCCTTTGAAAGAATTTTCTTCAAATCTAAAGTAGGATTAAGACCATAATCATCAAAATCTAAAGGAGGGGCATCACTCTCATGAGGGAAGTAGGTATTGAGAAATGTAGAGAAGTCTTCCTCAAATGAGTAATCATCCAAAGTAGGATCAAGTGATGGCGGAGGATCTTCATCATGTGAAGAATCACTCGAAAGAGTATCGGCCTCATCAAAATCATCATAAATGGGTAGGCCGGGATACTCGGAAGCAAAGTCATCATAATCATCCGAATCTGAGCTAGAATCATCATCATAAGCATCGAAGATCGGTGGAGAATCATATATGGGAGAAGGTTCCAAATTGGATAGAGAATCATCCACATTATCTTGAAAAAGTGGATTATCAAAGCAAGACTCGAATAGAGGATCGTTGTAGATGACAAAATCATCGATCACATTAATCATATTCGCAGATTCTCGTCCATAGGGTTTGCTTGTAAGCTTCCCCATTTTAAAAACTTGGGCGTCATCCCCGACTCTTAAGATTAACTCACCTTCGGCAACATCAACTAGAGCTCTTCCGGTTCTCAAGAATGGCCGACCAAGTATTAAAGGAATACGAGGGTCCATTTCATAATCAACAACGACAAAGTCGACCGGGAAAGTAAATGTGCCAACTTTAATGAACACGTCTTCGGCAATACCAACGGGGTAAGCGAGAGTGCGATTTGTAAGCTCAAGTGTCATCTTTGTTGGAGTAAGGTCGGGTAATGATAGTGTTTTCCAAACACTTAATGGCATCAAATTTATACTGGCCCCGAGATCAGCTAGGGCAGTAAATTCTTCATTTTTGTTAAAAATGTCAGGCAACACAAAACGACCGGGATCTCCTAGTTTTTCTGGAAGTTCTTTAAGAATAACTGCAGAACAGTTTTCATTTAAGCGTGTGTTGGCGAGCTCAATCAACTTCTCCTTCTTGTTAAGCAATTCCTTGAATGCTTTGACAAATTTCGGCATGTGGACAAGTGCTTCAACAAGGCTAATGTTGTAATTCATTTGAGAGATCATCTTCAAATACTTCGACACTTGAGTGTCATCCTTAGTGAGCAAGTTAGGCTTGTCCAAGCGAGAAGGATATGGGATGTTGGGTTTATAGGTGGAAGGTGGGGTTGGTGAAGGTTGAGATGTTGAAGGGTTCTTCTTGGGGACATTGTCATGACGAGGCGGAGACGGTAATGGTGCACTAATACTAGGTGTGGGAGTAGTAGGGATAAATGGTGGTGGAGGAGGTGTAGATGATGGGGGCGGGATAGGTGGTCCTACTATGGTAACTCCACTACGGGTAGTAATAGCACTCACATTCGCTCGCGGATTGGTAACGATGTTTGAAGGTAGAGAACTCGAAGTAGAAGGTTGAGTTGTGGGCAAGAAACTAGCAAGCATATTCTTCAAAATCATTCGTTTGATTGCTGAAGGAGGATTGGATATTATCTCGAAGCTCGGATCTAATGTCATTTGCTTGCTTGGTGATATCCCCTTTCAAATTGATAATTTGGCTCTGCAGATTCTTGATTTGCTCACCTTGGGTTCTCATTAATGCTTCAACATCGGGGTTAATGGGTGGGGCTTGTTGAGCGGGTGGGTGATAAGGATTAGAAGCTCGAGGTGGGATTTGGTTGCTTCTGTTGTAATTGTTGTTGGGGTTTTGGTTTTGAGGAGAAAAACCAGGTGAAAGATAGTTGTTTGATCGGTAACTCAGCAAATTTCTATCCCCTTGAGGTCGAGCTTGGTAATTTTCCGGTGAATAATTACCATAAGCTGCATACACATTTTCCGGATTTCCTTGTGTAGAAGGACAATCAGTGTATGAGTGTGGACCTCCGCATGTTTCACAAGAAGGTGCTACTGCTTTAACTTGTTGTTGGTTTGTAGCGAGAAGCAAGATATTTTTGTTCATTTCGGTCATCATGCGGGTGAATTCGGTCATGTCGGGGTTTGCTGAAGTAGAAGAAACATTGACTCTCGGGTTGTTCCTTGAAGAAGCGGAGGAATCCCAGTTTTTGTGGTGAGTAGTCATGTTCTCAATAAGCTCTCTACACTCCTCGGGTCTCCTTTTCATAAATGTGCCAACGGAGGCTGCATTAATCGTATCACGATCACGAAAAGTCAAACCGTTGTAGAAAGTATCAATTAAGGTCACAGGGAGCATGTTGTGGTTTGGACAACGATCAATCAAAACATTATATCTTTCCCAAGTATCAAAGAGAGATTCATCGGGTTCTTGCATGAAACCGCTGATTTGATTGCGAAGGCTCGTGACCATGGATGGTGGAAAGTAGCGCGACAAAAAGCGTTGAGTCATGTCATCCCAAGTATGCATGGAATTCTTCAGGAGACGATCAAACCATTTCTCGGCGTGGTGTGATAAAGTATGTGGGAAGAGTTGTAGGCGAAGAACATCCATTGTGGCACCGGGCAACTTCATGCTCTGAGTGATTGTAATGAATTTGTCGAGGTGTTTGTTGGCATCATCATCAGGCATTCCGGCGAATGGATTAGTTTGCACTTGCTGAATCATGTGGTGCTTCAATGAAAACTCCGGAGCCGTGATTTGCATCGGCGCAATCGGTCCTCCTCGTCCAAACATGGTAGGTTCACAAAGCTCCTCCATTGTCCGAAGATCGGGCTGTGGAAGAACATTGTTGTTGTTATTATTGAGGTACGGTGGATTATTGTTGTTGTTAACACCTGCCATAGCTAAATCTTCTCGAGTCTCGGGCTCTTGATAAGTTGAAGATCTAGTACGCATACACCTACAAAGGCAAAAGAAAAAGAAACCAAACACAAAGAGAATATATATACACAATAAAAATAAAATCTTTCTGGATTTTTGAAATTTTTAATTTTTATAGATTTTTTACAATTTTTTAATTTTTTGGATTTTTTGAATTTTTTAAGCAAGAAAATAACGCTCACAAGTGAACGGATCCCAAAAGGCAACGCGTCTCTCACAGAAAACCGTTAATCTTTACGAAAAGAGCCGGCAGAGGCACCATTTAATAACTATATTTTAGTTATGAAAATATTATCGTCACAGTCTCTTCGAATTGAAAAATGGATTAACTATGTGACTCAGTCGTTCTTTGGTGAAAAAATATTTGTGTCGTTGTAGTAATTAAAAAGTGCGAGACGTAAATGAAAATGAAGTTAATATAAATCTAACTCTAATTTAAAATAAAAGGCGAGAGATTAAAACTTTAAAAGTAATTAACTAAATGACGGGAATTTAAAAGCGCGACGAAAATTAAAATATGACAAAATATTAAAATGTAAACTTAAAAATTAAACAAGATAAACTATAAAACAAACCTTATCGGAATACATTCTGATCGGAATCACAATCGGAATGTATACTTACCTCCTGATCGGAATGTGGCCTCGTCGGAATAACCCCTTACCTCCCTGATCGGAATGTGATCGGAATGTGGCCTCGTCGGAATGATAACCCTTGGTATGATCGGAATGTGGTAGGAATCCCCTTGGTCGGAATGCTGTCACCACAAGACCAATCGGAATAACCAAACACACGCCTCTGATCGGAATACCAATTAACACCCTAGATCGGAATGTTCAATCTGAATCCTAGTAGGAATATCAAAACCCTTTTCCGACCAAGCAAATGGAGCACTGGTCGGAATATAAAACCCTATTCCGATTAGTTAGATCGGAATACAGTAAATAAAAACGTAAATAAGCACAACTAATAAGCTACTACTCAAATAAGCACTAGACTAAAAACCTAAGCAAACACGTATAAGAAAAAGCTAATAAGCTAAAATTTAAAGACTTTTGAAAAACTCTTAAACATAAAAAAGATATACGATAAACAATTTTAAATAAAAATAACTTTTATAAAAACTTAAGAAACTTGAAGATAAACACAAATAAGCTATAAAAATCAATGATCCAAAACAATCAAAAGCATAAAAACATAACCTTTAATCAAATAAGCAACACAATAAGCATATAAAAATAAGATTAAAGCATAAAAAGAAACGTAGAATGAGAGATAAACAATAAAAAGTAAAGATTCAATTACATAAAATTAAACTTACTTGGAAATTAAAGTGCAAGACAAGGTAATTAAAGTGCAATAAGGTAAATGTGCAAGTAAATAAAATGGAAGAGCTAATTGTCACTATTAGCCAACAAGAATGAAATGTAAATCCTAATGACTATTTATAGGGGAGGATTAGGAGGTGCTTAGGCAGCTTCCTCCCCTCTTTCATCTTTTCTTAATTGCATGCTTAAGTCCTTGTCCTCTTAATATTCTTTAAATCTTGGACTTTAATGACTTTGTCTCGGGATTTCTTTGAACTCGTCTTGTAATTCTTCGATAAATTAGACTTGAGTTCTTCGGCTTTTAGTAAACTTCCGTCTTTTGACTTTTTCTTCGATAAATCTTCAGAATTGGTCTTGGACTTGCATTCTTTTTGCACTCTTGATTTCTTGACTTCGTCTTTCGTCTTTTTCTTCGATAAAAGCCCGTGAATGCCCGTGTTTTCACCACTTTTCACCTTTTCGTCCTAAATTACAACAAAAACACAAACCACGCATAATTCCGACATAAATGACATAAAATACACGTTTTGGCTCGGTTATTATTGTAATTAAGTGGTAAAAAGGATGGGTGTTTATACACCTATCGAATCCCCTACACTTGACCATTGCAATGTCCTCATGCAATGCATTAGTTACAAAGCACGTTTACATTTTTCATCAAAATCAATCCACGTTGGCCTTTATTAAAGAGATAGAAAATTATAAACATAAAGAAATCAAAAACATACCTTCGGGTTTTGGAAATGTTATGAATGATCATCATCCTCAAGTTTTCACTTTCTCCAAACCAAGCTTAAAAACGAGATCATTGTTATTATAAGTTAGCAAACTAACACGAACTCATGTGGGCCAATTATTCACTTAGACTCCCTTATTCCTAGGTGTATCTCTTATATTTTATTATTGTCTTGAATGATTACGAGGATGCATTGTTGACTTATTTCGATAGTTATTAAGGCTGAAAATAAAGTGGGACGATTTAATCAATAGTTAGCTAAAGGACAAAATCTTTTAAAACTGCTTCTCGGGACCTCAAAAAGTTCATATCTTGGCATAACTCGTTTCACGATTTGAGACCTTTCTCGGACCGATATTTCGCAACGACTTCATACTTCGAATATTGAGAGACGTTCATGAAATAATGGCCTTCTCTTCTTAATAGGAATTTCTTCACTTGAAATTTTGAGAGATTGTTCATATTTGGACCACGACTTCTTCATTTTTCTCCAATCTTTATTTTGGACTTTGATATACAACGATCCGCCTCCTTTTAGGACTTGGTTCTATTTATCCTCATACCTTGCTAGGGTATTTTCGGATAGACTTCTCCATGATCTTTACGGGAGTATTTGCTTTTCGTCATGTGTCTCAATCCTTCATATTGATCTTTGATAAATGATTCTTCACATCACTTTTGGATCTTTAGCAACAAAATGTAGCCCTCATGCCTTGTTAGGGCCTTTCGGACTCGCCAATCTTAGCATCCCGCTTCAATAAGTTATGCCTTGGCTATGAACTCTAATCCATACCGAGCAACTTTTAAACGATCTTGGGCTAGAAGCTAAGTAACTTTTCAAATCGTTCAACCTTATTTATTGCAGATAAATTTATTAGCAAGCGATGGGAGAATATGCTTATAATTAACTCACATAAATTCACGAAAGAATACCAAACTTATAATTGGCTCTATCATCTCTCGTTCTCCACAGTTTAAAATCTCAAGGAATGAGACTCGTGGATGCTTAGCCTATTAAATCAATGTTTTGGGTTTTCGAGTCGTCCATAGGATCTTGCAAACTCTTAGACTCTTTCAAGTTTAGAAATCGCATTTTAAAGTTCCCTTGATAAACGACTCTCTAGGATCAATTATAGGAACTTGCGAAAAGTTCTTGTTCTTAACCCGTGAGAGTTAAGACTTTCGCGTTTTATAGCTCCCTATATAAAAGCCTAGCAAAACTTGACTTAAACACGTTAAGGATACTAGCTAGAGTAAACTTAGATAAGTAAACTCGGGTTGAGTCAAAAGATTCACAACGTTTGAAAATTATAACCACTTTATTAAGAATTTATTCTAGCAAAGAAATAAAATAACTATACAAAGGTAAAAAGTAATAGGCCAAAATAGATCAAAAATTTTGAAAAATGTCGAAAATTTGATTTTCAGGTTAAAATGAGGACAAATACAAGGAAAAGGCCACTTAACTTCGATAGAAGTCCCCCCTACACTTAAGATAAACATTGTCCTCAATGTTTAAGCATGTGGGAGTAAACTCCCCTACACTTAGGACATTGTGCACTTTGTTTAAATCTTGCTAAGGAAAAGACAACTAACGAGATTCCTATTTTAATATTGAGAAAATATAAAATAGTGAATCGAAAAGAGTTTAGGATAGAACCGGGAAGAAGGGAACACGGAATCACAGGTCGTCAAAAGTCATCAAGAGTGGATCATTGAGCGCTCGAATCCCTGATTAGTAGAAGAGAGGAAATAGTAAACACCAACGGTTCTCCCCTACACTTAGGATAAAGAAAGCTAAAAGATAGATACATGGGTTGCCTCCCAAGAAGCGCTTGATTTTTGTTCACTGAGTCGTGAGCCTGACTCGACTTTGATTACCATAGGAAGAAGCATGAAACATATCCACCGGGATCAAAGACATAGTTTTCGTCCATCAAATAGCACAAGCTTAAGGCGAACAAGGCAAGCCAAAGAAGAATAGACAAGGTTCCCTTAAGCAAAGACGGAGCACGGTAGGAGCAAGGGTGAAGTGGTGCAAGCATATCTTCAAAAGTTCCAAAGATTTTTCCTTTTATTTCATCAGGTGGATACTGAGACGGCTGAAGAATATCGATACCAGGGTCGAACACCTTTTCCTTTAAGGGAAAATAGCACTCAGGCTCAGCAGAATTTGAAGATGATCCGCGAAGAAGATGCACAACCTCGTCCTCAGAAGGTGGACAAAGAGGTGTTAACTCATACGTGCTGCGGATGTTGGTGTCGACCGGTTGCTTCTCCTTTGAAAGAAGTTTCTTCAAATCCAAAGTAGGATTAAGACCATAATCATCAAAATTTAAAGGAGGGGCATCACTCTCATGAGGGAAGTAGGTATTGAGAAATGTAGAGAAGTCTTCCTCAAATGAGTAATCATCCAAAGTAGGATCAAGTGATGGCGGAGGATCTTCATCATGTGAAGAATCACTCGAAAGAGTATCGGCCTCATCAAAATCATCATAAATGGGCAGGTCGGGATACTCGGAAGCAAAGTCATCATAATCATCCGAATATGAGCTAGAATCATCATCATAAGCATCGAAGATCGGTGGAGAATCATATATGGGAGAAGGTTCCAAATTGGATAGAGAATCATCCACATTATCTTGAAAAAGTGGATTATCAAAGCAAGACTCGAATAGAGGATTGTTGTAGATGACAAAATCATCGATCACATTAATCATATTCGCAGATTCTCGTCCATAGGGTTTGCTTGTAAGATTCCCCATTTTAAAAACTTGGGCGTCATCCCCGACTCTTAAGATTAACTCACCTTCGGCAACATCAACTAGAGCTCTTCCGGTTCTCAAGAATGGCCGACCAAGTATTAAAGGAATACGAGGGTCCATTTCATAATCAACAACGACAAAGTTGACCGGGAAAGTAAATATGCCAACTTTAATGAACACGTCTTCGGCAATACCAACGGGGTAAGCGAGAGTGCGATTTTCAAGCTCAAGTGTCATCTTTGTTAGAGTAAGGTCGGGTAATGGTAGTGTTTTCCAAACACTTAATGGCATCAAATTTATACTAGCCCCAAGATCAGCTAGGGCAGTAAGTTCTTTGGTTTTGTTAAAAATGCAAGGCAACACAAAACGACCGGGATCTCCAAGTTTTTCCGGAAGTTCTTTAAGAATAACTGCAGAACAGTTTTCATTTAAGCGTGTGTTGGCGAGCTCAATCAGCTTCTCCTTCTTGTTAAGCAATTCCTTGAATGCTTTGACAAATTTCGGCATGTGGACAAGTGTTCAACAAGGTTAATGTTGAAATTCATTTGAGCGATCATCTTTAAATAATTCGACACTTGAGTGTCATCCTTAGTGAGCAAGTTAGGCTTGTCCAAGCGAGAAGGATATGGGATGTTGGGTTTATAGGTGGAAGGTGGGGTTGGTGAAGGTTGAGATGTTGAAGGGTTCTTCTTGGGGACATTGTCATGACGAGGAAGAGACGGTAATGGTGCACTAATACTACGTGTGAGAGTAGTAGGGATAAATGGTGGTGGAGGAGGTGTAGATGATGGGGGCGGGATAGGTGGTCCTACTATGGTAACTCCACTACGGGTAGTAATAGCACTCACATTCGCTCGCGGATTGGTAACGATGTTTGAAGGTAGAGAACTCAAAGTAGAAGGTTGAGTTATGGGAAAGAAACTAGCAAGCATATTCTTTAAATCATTCGTTTGATTACTGAAGGAGGATTGGATATTATCTCGAAGCTCGGATCTAAACACCCTCGAACCTGATTTTTAATGCTTATTACAAGTATATGATATTAATAGTCATTTGTTTCTTGGCCAACTATGTATTCAAGATAAAAAACGAACAGGGAAGATAAAAAATACCAATTTCACGTGATTAAGGATGAGCACATAAATCAAAATCATTGTAGGATCAAAAATCGTTTCTTTCCTTGTCTTCTATCTTCAGCCACCGGCCACCCTCAACAACCCTAAACCGTTTTTTTATTACTGATTGTGAAAAGGGGGTTACTCCCATTTTGTTTTTCCTTGGTAAACAGGGCCAGGCTAAGGCCCATGTTTCTTCCTTCTTTTCTTTTTAAAAAGCTGCCGGCCCAAAAGTCTTGTGAGTTTATTTGTTTTTCGAATTTTTAATTTATCACGTCAACTCGTATTTATTTATCGTATTTTAATTTCTGAAACGTAATAATTCTCTCTGTATAATGGTGCTTACGTAATACATACACCATATTTTCTGACACTTAATAATTATTTCTGAATAATTATTTTTCTGTAATGTGTAAATAAGACTGAGACTGCGTATTTAATGTTAACATTTAATTAATGTTAGCTGAGATTACGTGTATTTAATATTTGATGATTTTAAATACGGGTTTTACAATTCTTCCCCTCTAAAAAAATAATTCTTCCTCGAATAAGGGAGGCGATAATGCTGTGGTTTTACAATTCTTCCCTCTAAAAAGGAGAAATTCTTCCTCGAATTAAAGGTAATAAGCGGTTGAAGTTATAAAAGTTGGAGAGGACACATAGGCTGAAAGAATATGAAAGCTGAAAGGACATATAAGCTGAAAGATAATTCGTCCTCGAATTAAGACATAATGCTGCTGAAAGGGTATAGCATGACCTGACTGAAGAGAACGTGGCACATAACATGACTAAAAGAACTTAACTGAATTATTAAAGGAAAAGGATGAGAGGTCCGGATGGACTCCTCCGTTGCGAGTGGCTTCCCGCTCGAAACGACTCCTTCAAGGTCTAAACATAATGAAAATCTTGGTCATGATGACTCTATCCTGACGATGCTGAATAGTTTCTGGTTCCATTCTTAAGATGGATTTTCTGAATCTGATAGAATGAATAAGCTATAGCATGTAGTATACATCAAATGGTACGTATAAATATCCTGAAAAGATAACATTTATATCTTTGAGCGAGCTGCTGAAAATATATAGGGACGAACTACGTGAACAATTGTGAACGTGTTACGTGAGCAATTGTGAACATGGTTCGCGATTATATGAGAAACGCTGTGCATGAAGTATATCTTGAATGTGATACGTGAACATATTTTGAAGGTGATACTAGAACATATCATGAACGTATGCTGACTGAGGAAAGAATGCCAAATGATACGGCCTGAGACGTAAAACGTCTGCCTGGATATGGAAAGGTTGTGCTACACTTGAGTCTGGTTTCTTAAGCTTTCTGTAACTATATTTAGTAACAAGATGCGAAATGCGTATCGTGAGATGGAACACGAACCTGAACGTGAACAATGTCATGAATACAGACGTGAACTTAAATCATGAGATAGTACAAAATATGGACTGAAACAACATCATAATGTGAACGTGAGACGTAAAGTGAAGGTAACGTAAACGTGAACGTGAATGTAAATGTAAACGTTATCGTGAACATGAACGTGAGCGTTATTCGTGAACGTGAAATTTTCTATCTGATATGATGGTTGATGGAATACCTTGAAATCGTACGATTTACTGCTGAATTTCCTGCAGATCTGCTACTGCGTAATCCTTTCGGATGAAAGAAAACGTGTAGGCTGGTTAACCGGTCGACAATGACTTAGATAGTATCATACTTATTCTGAGTCTATGGTAGCTGATAACAACTGATAGGTGTGAAAACACCCATCTTTTCTACCACTTAATTACATTAAAACGGGACCTAAACGTATATTTTATGTCATAAATGGCGGAATTATGCGTGGTTTGTGTTTTTATTGTGTTTCAGGGTCGAGAAGGTGAAAAGTGGAGAAAACACGGCTTTCACGGGCTTTTATTGAAGTAAAAGACAAAAGACGAAGTCGAAAGATCAAAAGTGGAAAAATAACGGAAGTCCAAGACCAATTCTGAAGATTTATCGAAGAAAAAGTCCAAAGACAAAAGTTTAATAAAGTCGAAGAACTCAGGTCTAATTTATGAAGAAAATTACAAGACGAGTTCATAGAAATCCCGAGACGAAGTCTTAAAAGTCGAAGAATTTAAGAAGACTGAAAGACCGAGGACCAAGAAAGAAAGAAAGAGGAAGCCACCAACCACTCCCCTCTCCTATAAATACCACCCTCACTTGTTGTAAGAGGGAAGGGGTTAGTTTTAGGATTAGATTAGGAGTAGGTAGTTTCTCTCTCTAGATTTATGCTTTCTCTCTCTAGATTAATTTGTGTTTAAGCTTTTGCTATTGAATCCGTGCTTTTTAATTAAGCTTTTAATTCATCATCTTCTTCCTTTCTAGTTTGATTTGTTCTTATTCATCATTGTTCATGTTCTTGAGTTTTTATGATTTTGATCAAGTGGGTTTTGATTAATTTGGTTGTGTTTGTTAGTTTTGATGATTTGTTTTGATTGATTATTGTTTGTTGATGCATATTGGTTGTTTTGGTTTAATCTTTCGTTTGATTTTAATTGATTTAAGGATAAATCGTGTTTACTGTACATCCCCTGTTCTTCAGTTTATTGTTTTTGTATTTTATTCATTCCCAGGTAACCTTCATCCGGAACTTGAAAAGTTCCGAACGAAGCATCCTTCATCCGAAAGTCAAGAGTTCCGAATGAAGCAACCTTCATCCGGAAGTCTAGAAGTTCCGAATGAAGCAACCTTCATCCGGAAGTCTAGAAGTTCCGAATGAAGCAACCTTCATCCGGAAGTCTAGATGTTCCGAATGAAGGTCTGTCAGTCTTCTTTCTGTTTTTAATTTTAAGTTTTCTTCTTTTAATTTCAAGTTTGATTCTTCCCGCCTTTTTATTTATTTGAATTTTTATTCACTTTTCTTTTAGTTTAAGTTTTTATTTGCATCATTTACTTTTTGTTAAGTTTTAATTTTACGTCCTTTCATTTCTCGTCATTTGCTTTTAAAGTTTTAAATATCGCACCGTTTACATTTTAACTTGTTTTTAGTTTTTCATCATTTATTATTAAGTCTTGCTCATTTATTTTACCAAAACCAAAAATATTTGTTTCACCAAGAACAACTAATCTCACACAATTAACCGGAAATCAATTCGATTAGACACCGAGAACGATAATTGAACCTAGCAAAATCTTGTTATCAAAATGGCGCCGCTGCCGGCTCTTATCGTGAAGATCGAAGGATTTTTGTGAGTGACGCGTTGGCTTTTGGGATCCGTTCACTTGTGAACGTTATTTTTCTTGTCAAAAATTTTCAAAAATCCAAAAACATTTGAAAAATCATAAAAAGCATTTCTTTTTCAAAGTTTTGCACCAAAAATATTCTTCTTGCTTATCTATCTTTCTTCATGGATTTTTATGTCCATTGCGTCTGGTGTGGGAAACAATTATCTGGGAACAACTCTTGTCAATGGTGTACATGTGAGCGGTGCGGAAACGATATCGACTACACACAATTCGGATTTTGTCCCTTGTGCAACTCAACTAATTCCCTCTTTTTGAACCCACCCCCTGTTCCCCCGTGCATCTATTGTAGAAGCGATTCTCATTGGCATGTTTCGTGCCCGATTCGATACCCGTATGGTCACGGGCAAGAACCGGGGTACAATTATGACAATGATAATAGCTATCCACAAGACGCACTTGATTTTTCTCCATACCCGGTTTGCAACAACTGTGGGGGTCCTCACGATACCTATTATTGTCAACCGATGAACAACTATGAGCCACAACCGTGCTATAATTCCGGTTTTCAAAATCTTGAGCCCCCACTGCACTCACTCGATCATCAGCCTCGTCACGGGATGAGTTACCAATAACCAATTGTCGATCTTGCTACAGCTTGTCAAGCGCAATCTACAGAGCTTTTACACACGCTGCGAAATTGTATGGAGTCATTTTTACAGCAGCAAGATCAGACGAGCACCCATATCCCTGAGCATATTATTGGCCCTATAAATAATGAGGAGAGTGATGACTATATTGAGGTTATTTTTTCGACGAGGAGGAATTTCTAAAGCAAAATACTTCACTCCTTAGTGATGATGGTTTTCACATTCCTAAGATCGATGAGTTTCTTGATATTGATACACCCATGGAATACATATCCGGGTATGCTGATGTGGAAGGAGATATACTTTTTCTAGAGGATTTATTACACGATGACACTACACATTCTATCCCAGAGGTGGAAAGATGTGAATCTACTGAAAAAGGGACGCAGGTGGAAGGTAATTGTTCTCATACTTCTCATATTATATTGCCACCTCATCCTCCCACGTGCACACCCAAGCGGGTGATGTATCACTTTTACTCTACTCGTTTTATACCGGGAAATGAGGATGAGTGCTTTGACCCGGGAGGTGACATTGATTATGCTATGATTTATACCATCACGGCTTTGCCGTTTGCTCAACTTCCATTGTCTTTGGGGGAGGATAATGTGCTCACTATACCCAACCCACCTCCCGTGGATCTTGAATTCACATACTATACGTATGATGAAAGGACCTTTCTCCCTTTCAAGACTTATCCCCCAGCCTCTCCTTTGTTGATGTCAACCGGGAACGAGGACAAGGTCTTTTATCCCGGTATCACATTCGAGGCTTCCCCATGGACAATTTAATACGGGGACGAGTCAGGCTCGTGACTCGGTCAATAAAAACAAGCGCTCTTTGGGAGGCAACCCAATTATCTATCTATTTTCATCATAAGTGTAGGGGGGAGCCCCGTTGGTGTTTCTTGTTCTCTTTCTTATCATGTGCAGGGATTAGAGCTTCAAAGTCACACTCTTGATGACTTTTGACGAACCGTGATTCCGTGTTCCCTTCTTCCCGGTTCTATCCTAAACTCTCTTCGATTCACTATTTTATATTTATCAATATTAAAATAGGAATCTCTTTAGTTGTCTTTCCCTTAACGAGATTTAAACAAAGTGCAAAATGTCCTAAGTGTAGGGGAGTTTACTCCCACATGCTTAAACATTGAGGACAATGTTTATATTAAGTGTAGGGGGTACTTCTATCGAAGTTAAGTGGCCTTTTCCTTGTATTTGTCCTCATTTTAACCAGAAAATCAATTTTTCGACATTTTTCAAAAATTTTAATCTATTTTGGCCTAGTTGTAGTTCCCATTAATTTTGCTATTCTTCTCTTATTTTAATAAAATGGTTTTAGCAAGTTTAGATATCTTAGATATATTAGGCCCGTTGTGAATATTTTGACTCAACCCGAGTTTACTTATCCAAGTTCACTCTAGCTAGTATCCTTAACCATGTAGACCTTAATTGGTTTATTAGGCTAAGCATCCACGAGTCTCATTCCTTGAGATTTTAAATTGTGGAGAACGAGAAATGATAGAGTTGGTTACAAGTTTGGTATTCTCTCATTAACTTATGTGAGTTAATTATGATCTTTTTCTCCCATCACTTGCTAATAAATTATCTGCAATAAGTAAGGTCGTACGATTTGAAAAGTTACTTAGCTTCTAGCCCAAGATCGTTTAAAAGTTTCTCGGTAATGATAAGAGTTCATAGCCAAGGCATAACTTATGAAGCGAGGTGCGAAGATTGGCGAGTCCGAAAAGGCCCTAACAAGGCATGAGGATTCAATTTTATTGCTGAAGATCCAAAGTGATGTGAAAAGCATTATTCCCAAAGTCAATATGAAGGATCAAGACTCACGACGAAAAGCAATCAACTCCCATAAAGATCATGGAGAAGTCTATCCGAAAAGACCCTAACAAGGTATGAGGATAAATAGATCCAAGTCCGAAAAGGAGGCGGATCGTTGTATCTCAAAATCCCTAATAGAGATTGAAGAAATAATCATGAAGTCTTGGTCAACAAAGTTGGAGTACCTCTCAAAAGTCTCCAAGCGAAGAAACTCTATGAACAATGAGAAGACCATTATCTTAAGCACATCTCTCAAGATATGAAGTATGAAGTACATGCCAAATATCAGCCCGAGAAAGGTCTCAAATCGTGAACCAAGTTATGCCAAGATATGAACTTTTTGATATCCCGAGAAGCAGTTTTAAGAGATTTTGTCCTTTAGCTAACTATTTATCAAATCGTCCTACTTTGCTTTCAGCTTAAATAAATTATCGAAATAAGTCAACAATGCATCCTCGTGATCATTCAAGACATCAATAAAATATAAGAGATACCCATAGGAATAAGGGAGTTTAAGTGATTAATTGAACCGCATGAGTAAATGTTTGTTATGCTAACTTGTACTAACAATGATCTTGTTTTTAAGCTTGGCATGGGGAACGTGAAACTTGAGGGTGATAAACATTCATGACACACAAGCCCTAATGTAAGTCTTAGATTTCTTTACATGTTTCTTCCTTGTTGCATCTTGTTATTTTCTATCTTTTTGATTTTCCTTAGTTGTTTAATAAAGGCCAAGGTAGGTTGATTATGATGGAAAGTGTAAACCTTGCTTTATCACTAAGCATTGCATGAGGGCATTGCAATGGTTAAGTGTAGGGGATTTGATAGGTGTGAAAACACCCATCTTTTCTACCACTTAATTACATTAAAACGGGACCTAAACGTATATTTTATGTCATAAATGGCGGAATTATGCGTGGTTTGTGTTTTTATTGTGTTTCAGGGTCGAGAAGGTGAAAAGTGGAGAAAACACGGCTTTCACGGGCTTTTATTAAAGTAAAAGACAAAAGACGAAGTCGAAAGATCAAAAGTGGAAAAAGAACGGAAGTCCAAGACCAATTCTGAAGATTTATCAAAGAAAAAGTCCAAAGACGAAAGTTTAATAAAGTCGAAGAACTCAGGTCTAATTTATGAAGAAAATTACAAGACGAGTTCATAGAAATTCCGAGACGAAGTCTTAAAAGTCGAAGAATTTAAGAAGACTGAAAGACCGAGGACCAAGAAAGAAAGAAAGAGGAAGCCACCAACCACTCCCCTCTCCTATAAATACCACCCTCACTTGTTGTGAGAGGGAAGGGGTTAGTTTTAGGATTAGATTAGGAGTAGGTAGTTTTTCTCTCTAGATTTATGCTTTCTCTCTCTAGATTAATTTGTGTTTAAGCTTTTGTTATTGAATCCGTGCTTTTTAATTAAGCTTTTAATTCATCATCTTCTTCCTTTCTAGTTTGATTTGTTCTTATTCATCATTGTTCATGTTCTTGAGTTTTTATGATTTTGATCAAGTGGGTTTTGATTGATTTGGTTATGTTTGTTAGTTTTGATGATTTGTTTTGATTGATTATTGTTTGTTGATGCTTATTGGTTGTTTTGGTTTAATCTTTCGTTTGATTTTAATTGATTTAAGGATAAATCGTGTTTACTATACATCCCCTGTTCTTCAGTTTATTGTTTCTGTATTTTATTCATTCCCAGGTAACCTTCATCCGGAACTTGAAAAGTTCCGAACGAAGCATCCTTCATCCGGAAGTCAAGAGTTCCGAATGAAGCAACCTTCATCTGGAAGTCTAGAAGTTCCGAATGAAGCAACCTTCATCCAGAAGTCTAGAAGTTCCGAATGAAGCAACCTTCATCCGGAAGTCTAGAAGTTCCGAATGAAGCAACCTTCATCCGGAAGTCTAGAAGTTCCGAATGAAGCAACTTTCATCAGGAAGTCTAGAAGTTCCGAATGAAGCAACCTTCATCCGGAAGTCTAGAAGTTCCGAATGAAGGTCTGTCAGTCTTCTTTCTGTTTTTAATTTTAAGTTTTCTTCTTTTAATTTCAAGTTTGATTCTTCCCGCCTTTTTATTTATTTGAATTTTTATTCACTTTTCTTTTAGTTTAAGTTTTTATTTGCATCATTTACTTTTTGTTAAGTTTTAATTTTACGTCCTTTCATTTCTCGTCATTTGCTTTTAAAGTTTTAAATATCGCACCGTTTACATTTTAACTTGTTTTTAGTTTTTCATCATTTATTATTAAGTCTTGCTCATTTATTTTACCAAAACCAAAAATATTTTTTTCACCAAGAACAACTAATCTCACACAATTAACCGGAAATCAATTCGATTAGACACCGAGAACGATAATTGAACCTAGCAAAATCTTGTTATCAACAACCTTCAGGATATCTTGTCTCACTTCTGTTTAGAATTTCTAATGGTTGTAATAACTCACTTAGCATGATGACGTTCTATCTTGAACCTACTGGCATGTCAAGCATCTAGATATAAACATAGTTGCATTAATGTGTTACACTACTTCTATCAAAATTATGCTTGGGATTATGGTACATTCTGGTGGAATCTGGGTGAATAGTCATGAAAGAACTATAGTGAGATCTGTCAGCAATTTCTGCGGTAGTAGTCAACTGATTTTTGGTAATTTTCATACTTCAGTCACAGGTGTCGGTCTTGACCATCTGGTGATGGCCTTCACCTTCGCAGGATTTTAGAAATTTCTTTCTGCTAAAATAATGTGGCTCAGGAATGCCACTATGTTCATTTGGAACTCACATCTTGGAAGCTACGTATATAATTTTCTCCTATTGGAGAATCTGTACCACTGTGAGAAGATGGTTCTCATATTCTTCTCTAGAGTTTAGTAGATCAGAATGTTATCAATGATTATACTGACGAACTTGTTTAAGAATTCGTGGGAACTTTGATTCATTAATTTCGTAATATAGCTGGAGCATTTAGGAGTTTAGCAGCATAAATCAAAATTTAGAGAGACTTTAACGTGTGCAAAAGCAGTCTAGAAAATATCATGTTCTTTCTCTCGTCACTGATGGTAGCATGATTGAGAAATGTTTCTGGAAAAGTGTTTAAGACATCATAGTAGGTCAGATAAACCTTCTATTCGTGGAATGAACATCGATTAATAATGGTGATCTTATAAAAATTTTCGATGGTCGATACATGATCTCATGTTACCGGCCTTCTTCTTGATAGACATAGACGGTGCATCTCCTGATGGTGCACTGGTACGAATAAAGCCTCGTTCAGGAAAATCCTGTAGTTAATCCTACAACTCTTTTAATTCAGCTGCAGTCCTGTGATAAAGAGTTCTGAAACAGGTTCTGTCCTTGAGACAAGCTCTATGTTAAACTCCGTCTCGTGGTTAGGAAGGACTTTTTGGGAAAACCTTCTGGAATGACGTCTAGAAACTTTGGAATAATCTGTTGATCATGAATTTAAAGAACTTCAGAAGTGAATTTATAACTGGTAGCTAAAAAGGTCTTCGTAGCTTTGGAATAATAAGTCACTTGCTGTAAAGTATAACAACTTGTACTGATATTCTGGCAGAAAATAAAATGACTATGTTTGGAATTTAGTAAGACGAATCTCGTCGTTAACTGAAAAGAAAACCATAATAAATATGGGTGATACCGTGGAGTCTTTTCTGACTGGGAGGTAAGTAATACATGATTTAAGATAAAGATGACATAGGAATACGTGAAGTAAACGTGACAACTTTCACTGAATGTGTTCGTCTGTAACCTCACAGAATGAACACTGCGTGTCTAGCCTGAATAATAATCCAGAGGTAATTGAATTGTAATGGTCTGATTTATGTGTGGCATAACAGAGCGGTATACCCCTTGTAACACCCTATTTTGATAATGGAAATGTCACATGCAATTATGGCATGTCATCAAAGCATACAAGGAAAAATGTCTAAACATTACTTGACCATAAAAGGAAAATACCGGAATCAAACATCGGTAGTCCAAAAGTAAAGCTCATCACACACAAACATAAGTATAGTAAGGAAAGGACTAAACAATGTCCATAGCAAATGTATCATAAGAAAGGAAATGCATAAAGTAAAGAAGGCTAGAAAGCTTCCAGTCCATATGCACGTACTCTTAGTGTCTACGAGCGTCCCTGAGTACCTGCCGTTTTGGGAACATAGAAAAGGAAAATGGCTGAGCAAATACGCTCAGTGCACGGATGTACAATAAAGCATGAATAGGATAAGCATATAACATATAACAGCGGAAGAAAACTAAGTCCCGAGTAACCTGGTTAAGTCTTGATAAAACTGGTTTAATAGTTTGAAAGTCTTATGTTTATCTTATAAAAACGGTTTGTCATATTTTACCATTAGCCAATATAGGTCATGAAAATCCACCGTGCATGAATACTTGGAGGGGTGACCTCATCATGCAAATTAGAGGGGCTGCCTCTAATTTAATATACTGGTTTTTGGGTAGGAGGGATCAGCTCCTTGTGAAGGATGCAAGGCACACACCACATTCACCATGAAATCCTGAATAAAAACATGTAACTAGGATGCACCCATACGCCGCACATGATAAATATAATATAAATGGCAAAAATCTGAAGGGACGCCACGAGCAATCACTCCGCCGTGGGGAAGTCATAACATCAGTGCCTCTAATGTTATGGTTATGGTACCTCCACAACTAGGTGAAATTGGTCATGCATGTATATGGCTATAGGTAATCTTAATTAAACATAAGCAATCAAACACGTAACTTATACTAGGGGAAAACATTTGGCTGCATACGGGGAATCCTAATAAGGAAAGAATGTCCATACTGAAAGGACGGGAATCCGTACCTTATGTCCAGTGAACGAAGAAGATGAACTGAGAGGAATCCTACTTCCGAATCACTAGTGCTACATAAATACATACATGAATAAGTATCTGCTTACTAAATACGTAGCTGGTTTTATGTCATGTCTTAGCTTATTTTATGTGTTCTTACCATGTTTTACTGTTTTAAAGCCTTACACTATGTTTATCTTATATTCTGTTTAATCTGATTAAGTATTTCTGGTATTTCATGTGTTATTATACTTACTGTGTAATAGTAAGTAAATTTCCAAAAATAGCAGGTTTCCTAAAATATAAAGTTTCCAAAAATAGAAAGTTTCCAAAAATAGAAAGTTTCAAAAAATAGAAAGTTTCCAAAAATAGAAAGTTACCAAAAATAGAAAGTTTCCAAAAATAGAAAGTTTCCAAAAATAGAAAGTTTCCAAAAATAGATTTACTGCTTAAAATAGATAAGTTTCTAAAAATAGAAAGTTTCCATAAATAGATTAGCTGCCTTAATTAAATAAGTTTCCATAAATGGATTAGCTGCCTGAAATAAATAAGTTTCTAAAAATAGAAGGTTTCCATAAATAGATTAGCTGCCTTATTTAATTAAGTTTCTAAAAATAGAAAGTTTCCATAATTAGAAATAAGCTAGTTAAATAAGCTAAGTATATAAGCCTAAGTGTTTTTCATGATTATTTTTCTAAGTCATATAATATAAGGTATAGTTTAATAATTATTTCATGTAATTAAATTAAACTATAGGTTAAAATATTTAATTAAAGTATAACATGTTTTTAATTAAATAAAGTTAAATATTTAGGTTAAAACATGTATTATTATATATTAATAATATAACCAAAGTTGAAGGTCTATGATTTCTAAGGATTTGGTAAATGATGGATGATCTATTGATTAGATGGTGGAAATGGGGAAGAAGGAGATGGAGTGTAGAGAGAGAAAGTGAAATTAGATTAATGAAATGTTATGAAATGAATGAACCACCGACCCCTCCTAACATGCTAGGAGGGGTATATATATAGCCCACCCTACATGTGGGCTATATGGACTATACATTACTAAGTGGACCACGAGCCCATTACATAATTATCGTTGGAGCGACCGATCCTTCATAAATACGTAAAACGTATTTCCAACAATCTCCCCTAAGGGAGGTCGCTCCAAGTTACAAAGTTCTAAATATTCTATAGCTCGTGATCTATGCTAATAATGATGTGACCGAGACTTTCTTTGGGAAAACACATTTCCAACAATCTCCCCCTAAGGGAGGTCACACCATTTTACAAAATCTTAAACCTAGCATACTATGCTTGAGTCTTCGATCTTGTTCTTGTGAATATGCTTGATGTGATCTTTGACTTTAGTCTTGAGCATGTTTCCTTGCCTTGACCTTGTGCATTCATCACTTGTGAAATTTGCCTCTTCGTGACTTCATGTTCCACATACTTATACCTTTAAATTCTTGAAAGCTTCAGAGTTTGATACAGCGGAAGACTTGACCTTCAGACTTTCTTGAATTTGTTGAAGTACTAAGCGTATGTAGTACAAGCATGTGGTGACGACTTCTTCTGGATTATACACCGTAATGCCACCTTCTTGTTACGCTGCATAAGACAGTTAGCAACAAACCATATACACGGATGAAATGGCCTTGAACATTTCATTCTAATTCGGTAGCATTTTACCTCCGGTCGGTGAAGACCGTTGGACGATATTAAATATCGTACTTGTGACAGGTAGTTTCAATAAAGAACCTCCTTGACAAGATTTCGCGGGTAAACCCGTTCTCTTTACTCGACCGTCCAAAGCTGACTGCGAACGTAAAGAGTGAATCATTTGGATAATATTATCCGCATGATTTGAAGCCGTCAATACATGTTCCTGGAACAAGTGAAGTTCAATTAAGAACCGCACCATCGTTGCTTTCCAGTTGTCACGAGCTTGATTCATATAGAATCTTGCTAGTTACCTACCAAGTGCTGTTTGATGTTAACACTAGAAGGATTTCCATTCGTCACTGTAAATACTTAATAGTATTACTCTGAATGTTCTGGCAAGATCACTAAGATATTGCGTAGAGGCCTGGAACGTGTTTAAATTCATTTAAGAGTTTAAACCACTGTTGCTTTCCAGTTATCACAAGTTTGATCCATAAAGAATCGCATAAGCACCTACCATGAGCTTTTTGATGTTCGCTCAAGAAGGATTTCCATCTTCATTGTAAATACTTTCGTATTACTCGGATGTTCAGGCAAGATCATGAAGATTTTGCGTAGGACTCTTAAGAACTTTCTTACTTTTCACAGTGTGTGAAGAAGCAAGTAAATATGAGAGTGTGTCCTAATGAGATATTTGATGATCTCAAATGGCTCTAGACTCGATCGTGCATTTTGGATTTTTAGTGATCGGAGGCTGGAGAGGAGTGCCACCTTTTCAATACCAATTTATTCGGAGTGAATAAATCAATAGATAATGTGTTGTCTCCGTGTGATTAAAACAAATATCTTTTAAGAGATATCTGAGTTAGCTGGGATGGGTTGTGCCTTGCATCACTGGGTCCATGATGTCTATCTTCAATATCGAGAGTCATAAATGATCTCAATAGCATATGAATTGACCCGGTTTCTGCCTAAAGTTGTAAGGAGGGCTTCTTTCTTTACACCCTTTATCTTTACAATTCTTTTTCATTCTTCAACCCCTTCAATGCTTACCAATACGTCATAACTAGCACCTTGTTGTGATTGTTCCAGTGCTAACTTAAGTACTTGGTCGGCATTCAGCTACGTTTACAATCTTTCTCCATCTTTCCTAAGGACTACTATTTCTAGCTATGGAATGTCCTTGGGAAGATTCCTCCGGTTCTAGAGAAATCATTGGACTTTAACCTATCCTACCATCCTTATGTCACCACAATCTTCATCGTCGTGAAATAAATGGGTTGCGGGTAAGTATAAATCACCATGAAATCCAGTTTTATATCCAAATCCATTTTGCTCCCCCTTAACATATGCTACGATATTCGAAAACATTTTGCACATGCCAGGATGAGCCAGCACGTTAAGTCAAACCATTATTGATCTCAATATTAAATCACATTTTCTCCCCCATATTAAAAATATTAACCCAATCAATGTTTTTAATATCAATTGATTTAATAGCATTTTAAGAAAATTTGGGAAGAAAAATGCAAATCTAATTATCTTCATGAATTACACAAGCTCCCCCTCAAATTAATGAGGGTGTACTTGAAACGTAAATTAAATACCTTTTAAACACAAGTGTAAGGTATTTATCACGTGCAAGGATTATATATGATAATGTATTCACAAGATTAGCAATTTACGAGGTTGGACCTGAATGATGGAGAACATCATATGAAAGATTCACATGGTTCTTGTTCACGAATGTTGGTCTTCCTCGTAACTTCTGAAGTTATCTCTTGACTCCATATGTATGATTGATATCGTTGTCTTAACACCAATATGTGAACTTGGCACTCTCGGCATCAAGGATTCTGAATGCTGGACAATTGCTCCCCCTCAATTGTTGACCCGTGTTCTATTGAAAGAGCTGTAGTCACCGTTTGAGTAGTCGCATCGTCGAGTATGTAGATATCAATTGCAACGAACTTTGGATTGTGGAGTTGATAACTTCGGATTCTGAAGTCAAAGCTTTCCGGTGAAATGCTTGACTTCAAAGTGAAAAGCGGGTTACTATCGGAAATAATAGCAAACCATATGGAGCATGTTTTAAATCTTTTAAACTTCTGCTCGAACTTTATTTACAACCCCGTGTCATTATTGAATGACATTTCTAGGTTCGTAAATATTATCGATTCCAGAAGACATGCTCTTTTTATCAAAACATTTTTGAACACACAATTTTGAAAGATTTAGAAAAACCTTTTGAGAAATTCTTGAAAAATTGTGTTCAAAGTTTTGAAAAACCAATTACTTGAGCTTAAGATGTTGAATATCTTAAAAGCGAGCTCAAGTCCGAGAAGTTGTAAACTTCCCGTTGTTAAGGATAAGTTACCATCGGCGATAAACTTTCCTTTTATCTGAAGGACGAGTCCTAAGCTGACATTTACTTAGAAGTCGTTTTCATGAGCTTGAAAACTTTGACTGTTTTAACGGAAAGCTCATGACCGAGAAAGGTTAATTTCTCGTTATGAGGAAAAGTTCTCTTATTTAAAAGATACACTTTCCTTTCTGAGCTTAAAACTTCAAATGTTTTAAGACAAGCTCATGACCGAGAAAATTGAATTTCTCGTTATGAGGATAAGTTGATCATTAATGATAAACTTTCCTTTATTTGAAGTTCGAGTTACAGTCTGACATTTAACTGTAAGTCATTGTGCATGAGCTTAAAAACTTCGAATGTTTTTAATATTAGCTCATGCCCGAGAAAACTTAATTTCCCGTTGTTAGGATAAGTTTATCATCGGCGATAAACTCTCCTTTCTTTGAAGCACGGGTTACCATCTGATATTTAATGATAAACCATTGTGCATGAGCTTAAAAACGTGGAATGTTTTTAACATAAGCTCATGCCCGAGAAAAATGAATTTCTCGTTTTTAGGATAAGTCATCATCGGGATGAACTTTCCTGTCTTTTGAGAGCGAGTTACAGTCTGTTATGTCACTGTAAGTCCTTTTTGCAACTTAACCATGAATACCCTGAGACATTTGTTTCTCTGATATCTGCTTCTTCAGCAACCAAACTCTAAGAGTGTCCTTAGTTGAACGGTATACAACGATTGGACCGCTTCGTTCTTTTGGAACATCAACTTTGGTACCTGCAATCTCATTAGGAATTTGCATGCTTTGACGTGGGTTAGCGATATCAATTTTTGAAGCACGTGGGGGTTCACAGTTGGCTTTACTTGTGTCAGAGGCGACCTGAGTAGATGATTCACTTATCTTAGCTGGCAAACGTTTCCTTTTATAGAAAATCTTAAGTTTAGGCTTAAGTGAAGTATCATCTTTATCAATTTCCTCCCTAGTAGTCTTAGAAGAAACGGAGACTATCCTAGTTAAAGGGCACTCGTTTCCTACAAGAGTGAAAGTCCTACCAGTGGGGCGCCAATCTTTACCAACGGGTTTGATTTTAGCTATCCACTGGGACTTAATTCTAGCACGGGAGTTCACCTCATTAAGTAATTTCTTGATACATGAATCATGATTTACCGTAAAGACACATTTTCTACATGTTTTACAAGTAGCATATTTAATGTCCGAGTAAGATCTAGAATCCCTAGATGATTGATTGATGCTCCTAGGATTGGGCATGCTACGGTTAGCAGTGTTGGGTAAACTAGAAGGCATCTGACTAGGTTTGAAATTCCTATCTCTTACTTGTGTCTTTTGAATAGCTTCCCTTTGACCAAAATCATGGCGCACATCATTTGAACTAGTTCTAGACGTGTTCATTGAACTATTCTTAGGGAAATTAGAGGCAATCATGTGATTAGGTCTTGCTAAAACTGATTTAGTCACATTAGGCCTAGTTGCTGGAGTGACTGGTCTAGGAAAATGAACCAAATCAACTTGGGAGGCAAACCGCGGTCTCGAGGATTGTGGTCGCTCGGATCTAAATGCAGTCGGTTGTCTAACGAACTGATTTGTAGGTGGTTTCCCCAAGATTGATGGTTTTTCAAGCTTAGTATCCACACTAGTTCCTTTAGTTTTCCTCAATTTGTTTTTCAACGCAGCTATAGCAAAGACCTTTTCCTGTACTTGAGCCTTTAAAGTCTCATTCTCTTTAAGCACTCTATCTTGGGATGCCAATTTAGACTCTAGTAACTGAATTTGTTTCACAAGATTATCCTTTTCAGCTTTAGAATCTAACACTTTTTGATCCAATTTTCTTTCAAGAACAACGTTTAACTTTTCAAGTTTTTCAAAGTATGTTTCAAATTTATCCGTTTTCTTAGAAAATTCAAGTTTGGCATCCTCAAGATCTTTTGATTGTTGAGCTACAATCGTTTCGAGCTCTTTAATCTTGGAATCAGAAGCAGTCAATGAAGTAGTTATAATACAATTATCATGATGTACTATAGCATTCTGAACAATCTCCCCCCATTATGACTTACATCAGATGAATCAGAAGTGGTATTGTTATCACTCTTTTCCATCCCATGGTTGTCATAATTAGGTTCAGAATGCTCAATATGCGGCATATCATCAGCATAGACATCATAAACAACATTACATTGTACCAAGTTTGCAGTCTCTTCGTCATAAACGGGTAAGGTGTCATCAAGAAGGATCTCGTGAGCATTCCCTGACGTGCCACTGGTATCATGTTGTCCTCCTGATTCCGTGCTCTTGCCATCGTTAGGCTCCAAGTTGTCAATCGTATGACCAATGTCCTCTTGCATCGAAAAGTCTTGCTCTCCATTATCATACCCTTGCTGAAGTCGAGATCTTTCATAAATCGAAGACGAGACCGATGTCATGAGTTTCAAAGTTGTATCACGGAAAACTCGAAGCTCGGTATGTGTATCTCGAAGAAAAGATTGGCAAAGCATCGAACTTTCAGACTTAATGATATTGAATTGGAGGAAAGGCGTGAGTTGTGTCACAAGATCCTTATAAGCAAGTGCCGATGCAGAGTGATTAAAATTTTCATTGTTGAGTTGCTCTGCGAGTTGGGTCAAGATGGTGAAAATTGAGTCGATGAATATATGACGATCTTGTCCAAAGATTGTCACAAATTCGCTCCCTCCTTGAATCCCCGAAAGAGTGACAAGATGAGACTGAAGCATTTGAAATGAAGTGATGCCACTTTTTCTAACTTTGTTTTGTATTGAAAGCGATACTCCCTCTTGATTTTTTGATTTCAACGAATCCATTGTAAGTTCGATGAAGAATAAAAGAAAAAAAATTCTGGGTCTCGTCAAATAAATTTTGTAACTTAGACTCGTCTTTGCGTCTCACCGTTAAAACTCGAACAAGCAACCAACTTTTAAAAGAAAAATCCCAAAACAAAATATGATATATATATATATATATATATATATATATATATATTTTTTTTTTGTCAAGAATATTAAAATTCAAAAAATATTAAAATATTTTAAAAAATATTAAAGAAAATATCTGATATATAAAAAAATTTGATATATAAAATAAAGTAAAATAAAAATGTGATAACAATCGGATATTAAGAAAAATTTGATTTAAAATAAAGAAAAAAAACAAAAAGGTCCAAACGTGTCACTCCCCGTGTCCCAAAATAAAAACGTGGCAAGTATCTTGGTTTCTCCGTCTGCCATAAAATATTATAACTGCCACCAATTTAAGCTTTGTAATCTCCGTCCTTTAAAATATATAACCCTAATTTAAACTCTCTCTCTCCTCACTTGTAAACTCACACACACAAATCCTTGTTTCCTCCGCCTTCTGAGTATCTCTCTACCCTAACAAAATCTCTCTCTCTCTCACAGATTAAAAACTCCTCCGTCCCTCAAATTATCAGATTCTCACAAAAAAAACTGATCTTCATCATCTTTATTGGAAGAAGGCTTCAAGATCTTTGAACAAAGATCTCAGGTAGGTGTTTTTATCTTGATTTTAGTCTCTCTCTTCTTCTGTAGCGTCTTTCTGTTGTGGGTTTCTGTTGGTGTTCGAGTCCGTGTGGTGGAAACGGGGGTGGGTGGTTGAGTGGGTCGAGGATGGGTATGGTCAAGGGTGTGTTTGTTTATGTTATGAGTCGAGAGACGAGAGTTGGGAAGAGAGTATTCTGAGTGTGTGAGTTTTGGGTTTTGATGTGTCGAGAGTGAGGAGAGTGAGTCGGATGTGAGATGTGAGATGTGAGTGAGGGAGAGATGTGGGTGAGGGTGTGTATGACGAGGCTGTTTTTGGTTTAGCGTGGGTCTGTGGGAGGGTGTTGGGTCGAGAGGGTGCGAGAGTGAGGGTTTTGAAGGTGTGTCGAGGGATGTAACGAGAGGGTGTAACGTCAGTTGTTGTCGAGAGATGAGTGTCGAGAGTATTGTGAGGGTGGATCGGGTGAGGTGAGCGGGTGTGTTTGGTTTGTGGAGTCCGAGAGTTGGAAATCAGGTTTTCGAGTGTGTCTAAATTGAGTGGTGAGATTGAGTCTGACGAGAGATGTGGGTTTTGATCAAGTTTGGGTGTGATGAGTCCAAATCTTTTTGGTGTCAGTCGAGAGGTGTCTATTCTGAATAGACTTCTATTCGGAAAGTGTCTATTTAAAAAAAAATCTATTCGGAAAAAAAAATGTATTTGGAAACCCTATGCGGAAACCCTATGCGGAATCCCTTCCCTATGCGGAATCCCTATGCGGAATCCTATGCGGAATCCTATGCGGAATCCTATGCGGAATCCTATGCGGAATCCTATGCGGAATCCTATGCGGAATCCCTATGCGGAATCCTATGCGGAATCCCTATGCGGAATACTTTGTCTATTCGGAAAACTGTGTCTATGCGGAAAACTTATTCGGAATAATCGAGAAAACTGAGTTTTGGACAGGTTGGGACTGATTGAACAATTTTGGACAGTTTGGACAGAGTTAACAGATTGGACCGATGGACTGATATGAAAAAGAAGGAAGAAAAACTGATTAAAAAAAATTGATTAAAAAAAATGACTGATAAAAAAATGATTAAAAAACTTGATTATTTTAAAAAAATTTAATAAAACTAGATGATTTAAAAATTGAAAAAACTGATAATAAAAAACTGATTATAAAAAACACACGAAAAAAAAATAACACTGATAATAAAAAATAAAAATTGATAAAATTTATAAAAATTGATAAAAAGTTGATCGAATGATGAAAAGATTGATAAAAAATTAGAAAAGAAAGGATTTTTACCACCAAATCAAAAGATAAAAAATATGCAAATCCTAAGATTCAACCATGGCTCTTGATACCAATTGAAGGTCTACGATTTCTAAGGATTTGGTAAATGATGGATGATCTATTGATTAGATGGTGGAAATGGGGAAGAAGGAGATGGAGTGTAGAGAGAGAAAGTGAAATTAGATTAATGAAATGTTATGAAATGAATGAACCACCAACCCTCCTAACATGCTAGGAGGGGTATATATATAGCCCACCCTACATGTGGGCTATATGGACTATACATTACTAAGTGGACCACGAGCCCATTACATAATTATCGTTCGAGCGACCGATCCTTCATAAATACGTAAAACGTATTTCCAACAAAAGTCATGTTAATTAATTAATTATAGTCATGGTTTTTAAATAATTAATTAAGTATAAATCTAAAATATAAAATACTTAGGTTAATTAATTTCATGATTATTAATAATTAAATAACCTAAGTCATGTTATTAAATTAATCATGTCATATTATTAATTTAATTTTTAACATAAGATCATAAAACATAAAAAAACTAAACATACACCATGAACCGGATCTAGACTAAAAAGCATGAACCAGACATGAAATAGACACCGTACCCCGAACCAACTCGGGGTACCCCGTGCCTTGATGCTGCCGTGGGACCCACACACACCAACCAAGACCGTATGGTCTTGGTGGTGGTCGGTTGGCCAAACCGAAACCCCTTCGGGTTCGGTGCAGCCTGCGGCCAAAACAAACACCCTTAAAAACATACTTTTGATTTTATTAAACCCCAAATCATGTTAGATCCATGTTTATTTATTAGGTTTTTGTAAAAACATAACATGTTCTTGATTTATAAAAATATCAAATCAAAAGAAAAGGTTTAAAAAGGATTTACCGAATTCGTGGATCAAAAGGATGAAGAACAAACACGATCACCAACTAAAATTCCAAGATCCAAGATCACAAACCACCTCCTTGTGGTGGTTGTAGGGTGGCGGCACAAAGAAGAAAAGGGAAGAGGGTTTTAGGGTTTTTCTAAAATCTTCTGTAAAACTAAAAATGAGTAGTGAAAAATCCCTTTTTCCCTTTTAGTAAAATTTGACAAATGGGCTTGGCCTATTTGTCCTTGTAGCCGCGGGTGGGGGGCCCCACTTGGGGTACCCGTACCTTTTTCCGTGTCTCGATGTTAAGTTACACGTTTGTGATTATTTGTATTCGCGTTTTAAGTGTTCTCGTTACGTAACTATCGTGATCTAATATATTTAATTACGCTCGTAATAAATATATATACGTAATTAATAATAGTTCGTGTTTTAATTACGTTAATAATTTCATGATCGCATGTTCGTGATTAATTATTGTCAAATAATTATTACATGCTCGTGCGTAGTAAATACTTATCGTGTTCTAACACGTACGTAATACGTAAAATCCTAACACGTAATCGTAATCATGCTATATTAGGAAAGTTTAAATCTAGTACGTAAAATCCTAACACGTAATCTTAAGGGTACTATTCATGGTAAAAGCATGCGGGTTTTACAACTCTTCCCCCCTAAAAAGAATAATTCGTCCCCGAATTATAGATAAAGTAAATTGGAAAAGAAGAATATACCCGAATTCACAATATGAAATGAGGGTAAGAAGCCCAGATAGACTCCTCTGTTTCCCAAGTGGCTTCCCGCTCGGTATGATCCCTCCATAGAATTTTGACGAATGGAATCGTCTTCTTTCTCATGACTCGTTCTTGTCTGTCAAGAACTCGTTCGGGTTCTTCTATAAAAGTGAGATCTTCACGTATCTGTTCCAGTGGATACTGAACCATGTGAAGGGGATGATACTGGTACCCTCTGAGTATGGACACATGAAACACATTGTGCACATGCGAAAGCTGCGGAGGTAACGCCAACGGTAAGATACTTCACCGACTCGTTCAATGATATCAAACGGTCCGATGAAACGAGGACTGAGCTTCCCTTTAATCCCGAAGCGTCTAACACCACGTGCCGGCGAAACCTTAAGGAATACGTGATCTCCTACGTTAAAGTGTACATCCCTACGATGCTTATCGGCGTAACTCTTCTGACGTGACCGTGCCTCCTGAATTTTCTGCTTAGCTACTGCGATCTTCTCATTGGTCATCTCTATGATTTCTGGTCCTTCAAGTGTTCGCTCGCCAACCTGATCCCAGCAGATTGGGTCGCGACACTTCCTGCCATACAACATCTCAAATGGAGCACACTTGATACTTGCGTGCCAACTGTTGTTGTATGCAAATTCCACCAAACAGTAATCGTCCCAATCACCCGTCCATTCCAACGCACATGACCTCAACATATCTTCCAATGTCTGAATGGTTCGCTCCGATTGTCCGTCCGTTTGAGGATGAAAAGCCGTGCTAAGCTTAAGTTGTGTACCCCAAGCTTTCTGCAGACTTTTCCAAAATCGCGAAGTGAATCGAGGATCTCTGTATGAGACGATGTTGGATGGTGCACCGTGGAGTCTCATGATCTCTCTTCTGTACGTATCTGCGAGTTTACTTACCGGATCTTCCTTGCGGATCGGTAAGAAATGAGCTGATTTGGTAAGTCGATCTACGATAACCCAAATTGCATCGTGCTTCCTCCTGGTAGACGGAAGACCAGTAACAAAATCCATGGTGATTTTGTCCCACTTCCACTCTGGGATATCTAACGGTTGAAGGAGACCGCCAGATCGCTGATGCTCGATCTTAACCTGCTGGCAGGTAAGACATTTGGAGACGTAAGTGGTCACATCCTGTTTCATACCACTCCACCAAAAGTACTGCTTGATGTCATGGTACATCTTAGTCAAACCAGGATGTATAGAGAATGGGGAGCTATGAGCTTTAGCTAACAAAGCTTCCCGGAGTTCTTGGTCATCAGGAACACAAAGTCTCGTGCCCTGCCATACGATACCATCTGCATCTACTCTATATTTTGTCTGCTTCTCCAAATTCTGTATTATCGCCCAGATTTCTCCGTCATCCTTCTGAGCTTCCTTGATCTTAGAGAGTAACTCGGGTTCTACTCTAAGATTAGCCCAGTAACCGTGTTATCCACGAACCTACGGTAATAGCCAGCTAAGCCTAAGAAATTCCGGACTTCCGTCGGTGATGTCGGTCTTGGCCACTTAGTAATGGCCTCAACCTTCGCTGGATCCATAGTGATTTCATCTTCTGATACAATGTGACCTAAGAATGCCACCTTGTCTAACCAGAACTCACACTTGGAGAATTTAGCATACAGCTGCTTCTGGCGAAGAATCTGTAGTATGTATGAAGATGGTCTTCGTGTTCCTCCTTGGACTTTGAGAAAATCAGTATGTCATCGATGAAGACAATGAAAAACTTGTCCAGAAATTCATGGAAGATTCTGTTCATCAAATCCATGAATACTGCTGGAGCATTTGTCAGGCCAAATAGCATAACTACAAACTCGTAGTGGCCATAACGGGTACGAAAGGCAGTCTTAGCGATGTCCTGCTCCTTGACCCGTAGCTGATGGTAGCCTGACCTAAGATCAATCTTGGAGAAGTGTTTGGCCCCTTGGAGTTGGTCAAACAGATCGTCAATGCGTGGCAGTGGATATCTATTCCGAATGGTAATCTTGTTGAGCTCGCGATAGTCTATACAAAGACGCATACTGCCGTCCTTCTTCTTAAAAAACAAGACCGGTGCGCCCCATGGAGATGCGCTCGGTCGAATGAAACCTCGTTCAAGAAGTTCTTGCAGTTGATCCTTCAGTTCCTTCAGCTCTATGGGAGCCATGCGATAAGGAGCCTTGGAGATTGGTTCAGCTCCTAGAACCAGCTCGATACTGAGTTCCACTTCTCGTGCATGTGGTCTGCCTGGAAGTTCTGCTGGAAACACATCTTGGAATTTCGACACTATAGGTTGATCCTGAATTGATGGGGATTCAGCATCCATGTCGTGAACCGTAGCTAGATAACCCTCGCAGCCATGTGACAATAGTGCACGCGCTTGTAGGGTGGATATGACTTGTACAGACCGTCCGGGTATGAACCCATTATGAATGTACTCTGGTGCATTAACATCACCGAAGATAACTCGATATGAATTGCAATCTATGGTAGCATGATGCTTGGATAACCAATCCATGCCCAAAATCATGTCGAAGTCATTCATGTCCAGCGGAAGTGCGTCGACAGGTCGAACCTTATCGTCAAATTCTAGGGGAAGACTCTTGTATACATGGGTGATTAATACAGAGTCCCTCAAAGGCGTGGAAATAGTAAGCCTATTTTCTAGTGGCATGGGAGGCATCCTAATGTTCTTAGCATAAGCAGTAGAAATTACCGAGTGAGTAGCACCCGTATCGAAAAGAACACATGCAGCTTGACCATACATGTACAAGATTCCAGTGATGGTACCTGTAGACTTGTTGGCCTGGTCTCGAGATGTCGTGTAGACACGCCCGACAGTAGGAGGCGGCTTGGTATCAGCATGTCCCGATGTACCCTCCATCTCGCCCTTACGGCAATCCTTCATAATATGGCCAGGAAGATCACACTTGAAGCACGCATCAGTATTACGGCGACATGGTCCTGGGTGCCTACGGTGGCAAGTAGAGCAAAGAGGATGAGTGTATCCTCCAGCAGGTGCTCTGGCTGGCTGAGAACCTGATAAAACTTTTTACATAAGACATGGTAATTGGGTACAAAGGACAAAGCGGATAATCGTAAGATTGAATACCAGTGATAGCTGGACGGCTAGGCTGCGAACCTCTCTGGTTCTGGTCCCTACTGTTTCCATGGTTCCTGGTAGAAGTTTTGCTAAAGTGTCAGAATATGAGTTATAACATGAAAACATAAGGAAATGCGTAAGTATTAGGACCTGCTGCTGTTGGAGTGCCCAGCGTTGTTACGGTAATTGTCATTACCGCCACGCCTATCCGTAGCAGAACGGTCCTTAGTTTGATCGTTTCCCTTGGGCTGATGAGGCTGCTGCTGAGTAGCCGGCTGAGACCGGTCCCTAGTTTTCTACCTGAAAGATACGTTTAAAGAGATGAATAATTGACATATGGAAAGTATACGGATTGGTCACCGCTTGAATACGAAGGTTTACCTCTTGTCGGGTCTTTCAGCTTCCCCGAACTCATCTCTCTTCTGCAGCATCTCCAGTTTTCGTGCTGCATCGGCCACTTTTGCTACAGTGTTGAACGTAGCACACACCAGATTGTTTGCGACCGATGTGCGAAGAGCCCATCTAAAGTGATGTGCCTGCTCTTCAGGAGTACCTGCTGCCGCACCAAGGAAACCAGCTAAGCGAAGAAAGCGCTGCATAAACTCGTTGCTATTCTCCCCAGCTCTCTGTCGGATCCCATGGTACTCTCTCTTGAGCTTGTCCTGCTCAGCCTTGGGAAAGAACTGCTCCATCACCCTGTCCTTGAACTGAGCCCAAGTCAAAGCAGCAACCCACTCGTCACCACCTTCAGACTGCATCAATGCTAACCACCAGTTGAGTACATCGCCTTCGAACCGATAGCATGCCAACCTCGCCTTGTATGCGGGGTCACAACCCATAGCATTGAAAATCTTCTTGATGTGAGCCAACCAGCTTTCAGCATCGTTGGGGCTATCTGTCTTCTCAAAAGCTCGAGGGCGGAGCTTGTTGAATCTCTCCAGCCATACTGCTAATGTCACTGGAGGAGGAGGAGGAGGAGGTGACTGATTATACTGCTGATTGTTGGCAGCTTGAACTTCAGCCCTGATGTCATTCCTCAGTGGAGGAAGCAAAGCTTGCATGGCAGCCTGAATTGCAGCATTGAGCTGCTCTTGTTCGCGTGTGAGAACCATCTGACAGTATAACATAAAACATATGATTAAACAGATCAAAACATAAAATATATATATACATGAAAAAATTTATACCAAAATTTCACGAGAAAAATTTTATGCAAGAAAATTTTGTGTATGAATACATGATGCAGTTTTATGAAAACTTTTGTATGCTCGAGAGTGAACGCCTCTGGTCAGTTCACCAAAAACAAAAGACATAGCGAGGGGACGCCTATGGGTCGGTCCCAAATCTAAAAGTTTCGATAAAACACATGCGACTAAATAGGGCCAGTCCTGTACCAATCATTACTTAGTCAAAAATCTGCGACAATGACATGTATATGTATGCTTAAAAATGGTGAATGCATGAAAACAACAGTCAGTTCTAGGAAGACCGTAGTGACTACCCACTAATCACAGGTCATATTTGAGAGCCTACAGGTCGAAGCCTTGGCTCTGATACCATAATTGTAACACCCCATTTTGATAATGGAAATGTCACATGCAATTATGGCGTGTCATCAAAGCATACAAGGAAAAATGTCTAAACATTACTTGACCATAAAAGGAAAATACCAGAATCAAACATCGGTAGTCCAAAAGTAAAGCTCATCACACACAAACATAAGTATAGTAAGGAAAGGACTAAACAATGTCCATAGCAAATGTATCATAAGAAAGGAAAGGCATAAAGTAAAGAAGGCTAGAAAGCTTCTAGTCCATATGCACGTACTCTTAGTGTCTACGAGCGTCCCTGAGTACCTGCCGTTTTGGGAACATAGAAAAGGAAAACGGCTGAGAAAATACGCTTAGTGCACGGATGTACAATAAAGCATGAATATGATAAGCATATAACATATAACAGCGGAAGAAAACTAAGACCCGAGTAACCTGGTTAAGTCTTGATAAAACTTGTTTAATAGTTTGAAAGTCTTATGTTTATCTTATAAAAACTGTTTGTCATATTTTACCATTAGCCAATATAGGTCATAAAAATCCATCGTGCATGAATACTTTGAGGGGTGACCTCATCATGCAAATTAGAGGGGCTGCCTCTAATTTAATATACTGGTTTTTGGGTAGGAGGGATCAGCTCCTTGTGAAGGATGCAAGGCACACACCACATTCACCATGAAATCCTGAATAAAAACATGTAACTAGGATGCACCCATACGCCCCACATGATAAATATAATATAAATGGCCAAAAGCTGAAGGGACACCACGAGCAATCACTCCACCGTGGTGAAGTCATAACATCAGTGCCTCTAATGTTATGGTTATGGTACCTCCATAACTAGGTTAAACTGGTCATGCATGTATATGGCTATAGGTAATCTTAATTAAACATAAGCAATCATACATGTAACTTATACTACGGGAAAACATTGGCTACATACGGGGAATCCTAATAAGGAAAGAATGTCCATACTGAAAGGACGGGAATCCGTACCTTATGTCCAGTGAACGAAGAAGATGAACTGAGAGGAATCCTACTTCCGAATCACTAGTGCTACATAAATACATACATGAATAAGTATATGCTTACTAAATACGTAGCTGGTTTTATGTCATGTCTTAGCTTATTTTATGTGTTCTTACCATGTTTTACTGTTTTAAAGCCTTACACTATGTTTATCTTATATTCTGTTTAATCTGATTAAGTATTTCTGGTATTTCACGTGTTATTATACTTACTGTGTAATAATAAGTAACTTTCCAAAAATAGCAGGTTTCCTAAAATAGAAAGTTTTCAAAAATAGAAAGTTTCCAAAAATAGAAAGTTTCCAAAAATAAAAAGTTTCCAAAAATAGAAAGTTACCAAAAATAGAAAGTTTCCAAAAATAGAAAGTTTCCAAAAATAGAAAATTTCCAAAAATAGAAAGTTTCCAAAAATAGATTTACTGCTTAAAACAGATAAGTATCTAAAAATAGAAAGTTTCCATAAATAGATTAGCTGCCTTAAATAAATAAGTTTCCATAAATAGATTAGCTGCCTGAAATAAATAACTTTCTAAAAATAGAAGGTTTCCATAAATAGATTAGCTGCCTTATTTAATTAAGTTTCTAAAAATAGAAAGTTTCCATAATTAGAAATAAGCTGGTTAAATAAGCTAAGTATATAAGCCTAAGTGTTTTTCATGATTATTTTTCTAAGTCATATAATATAAGGTATAGTTTAATAATTATTTCATGTAATTAAATTAAACTATAGGTTAAAATATTTAATTAAAGTATAACATGTTTTTAATTAAATAAAGTTAAATACTTAGGTTAAAACATGTATTATTATATATTAATAATATAACCTAAGTCATGTTAATTAATTAATTATAGTCATGGTTTTTAAATAATTAATTAATTATAAATCTAAAATATAAAATACTTAGGTTAATTAATTTCATGATTATTAATAATTAAATAACCCAAGTCATGTTATTAATTTAATCATGTCATTTTATTAATTTAATTTTTAACAATAAAACATAAAAAAACTAAACATACACCATGAACCGGATCTAGACTAAAAAGCATGATCCGGACATGAAATCGACACCGTACCCCGAACCAACTCGGGGTACCCCGTACCTTGATGCTGTCGTGGGACCCACACACACCAACCAAGACCGTATGGTCTTGGTGGTGGTCGGTTGGCCAAATCGAAACCCCTTCGGGTTCGGTGCAGCCTGCGGCCAAAACAAACACCCCTTAAAAACATACTTTTGATTTTATTAAACCCCAAATCATGTTAGATCCATATTTATTTATTAGGTTTTTGTAAAAACATAACATGTTCTTGATTTATAAAAAGATCAAATCAAAAGAAAAGGTTTAAAAAGGATTTACCGAATTCGTGGGTCAAAAGGATGAAGAACAAACACGATCACCAACTAAAATTCCAAGATCCAAGATCACAAACCACCTCCTTGTGGTGGTTGTAGGGTGGCGGCACAAAGAAGAAAAGGGAAGAGGGTTTTAGGGTTTTTCTAAAATCCTCTGTAAAACTAAAAATGAGTAGTGAAAAATCCCTTTTTCCCTTTTAGTAAAATTTGACAAATGGGCTTGGCTCATTTGTCCTTGAAGCCGCGGGTAGGGGGCCCACTTGAGGTACCCGTACCTTTTTCCGTGTCTCGATGTTAAGTTACACGTTTGTGATTATTTGTGTTCGCGTTTTAAGTGTTCTCGTTACGTAACTATCGTGATCTAATATATTTAATTACGCTCGTAATAAATATATATACGTAATTAATAATAGTTCGTGTTTTAATTACGTTCATGATTTCATGATCGCATGTTCATGATTAATTATTGTCAAATAATTATTACATGCTCGTGCGTAGTAAATGCTTATCGTGTTCTAACACGTACGTAATACATAAAATCCTAACACGTAATCGTAATCATGCTATATTAGGAAAGTTTAAATCTAGTACGTACGATCTTAAGGTTACTATTCATGGTAAAAGCATGCGGGTTTTACACCCCTTTTTGAAGGGTACCCTGAATTACCGAGGGCCTGGTTTAGAAAAACATACTGGAGTTATGAGTTCTAACTTGTATTTTGAGAAGAGATTCGTATGACGTGTACCATGACTGGTGTCCTGATATGTGTCTTCCGAAAGGATACTTGAGACCTGTGCCTTGACTGATGTCTTGAGATATGTTTTAGTAGATGAATCTGAACAAGGCTGAAATTTTTGGGTAATTGCTAGGGTTGGCGGACCAGTTAGACTGCTGACCTCTGTATTTTTGGTCACGTCCATTTTGGAGTTCCGATGGTTACTGACTGATTAATTATTAGCAAGGTGGTTGTCACTACTGATTTGTCTGTTAATTTTATGACAGTCATTATCATGACCGTAATTCATGTAACTATTTCTGTTGAGTGGCCGACTGGGTATCGGTTCCCACTCTTCTGACTGAGAATGTAGCTGTGTGACGTGTGACATCATAACTGTGGAAGTAAAAGCATGGAGTAGAATGGTAGTGTCTGATGGTTGAAGTTTATTCTTGTCCGAAATTTCAAATTTATAGTTTTCGTCATTGTTCTACAGAGTCTTCATAGTATAAACAACATCGGCATCTTGAGAAATCTCCAAAGTATTCAGCAACATCAACATTTGTGAGGTCTTCAAAGTGTTAGCAGCATCAGTATCTGGTAAAATCTTCAACTCACGAGCAGCATCAACATCTGGTAGAATATGGACAAGTGGAAACGCCTGAGATGATTAGGGATCTATTAGCAATATCCATGGAGTAGGGTACATGGAGTACACCTGGATTACTGTACATGAAGTACAAAATAAATATTACACATGGAGCATATCTGAGACACTGTACGTGAAGTACACATGAAATACTGTAATGGCACTAGTGGAAATTTTATGGGATAATCGATACTTGCGTCAATTGTCTGACATGATCAAAGAAATAAATTGATTTAAACGGTAGTAAACTGAACTGCAATGAGTAACATGATAACCTGGTAATTACTGCGTAGACTTAATGATGGTTGTATAGAGGTTCAAGAATATGAAACAAAATTTCAACAATGGTCAGCATGAAGACATGACTGATGAAGACCAAACATGATTTATTATCAAAACATGATTTTACTGTAACCCTTTTGTATCTTAGCATGAAAACATCATCACCTTGCTGAAAACGTAATCCTCATAAGGAGACATGAACTTAATCAGCCTGGAAATGACATCCACGTGAGGGCATGAAAACTTGATTGTTACGAAGTACATAAAAGTAAATCAACTGAGGTTTAACATCAATTGGTGTGGCTGGCTATGGTTCAGTCCACAGAATTCAAAATAGAAAGCATGTGACTAATTATAGGCGATTCTGGTTCGATCCATACTTGTCAAATTTTTTTGAGAACTGTCATGTAAAGAAATTTACAATCTAGGACTAAATATTGTTGGCTGTAGTCCAATCTATACTTGTCAAAAATTTTAAAATGTCATGATATGACAAAGGTGAACAACTATGGATCGGTTTACAAAACAACATTCGACTGAAAATCATGAATTTTGACCTGAGAAATGGTGAACGCATATGGGTCAGTTTACCTAATAACATTCGACTGAAAACATGAATCTGTCATGAGTAAGGGTAAACGCCTATGGGTCGGTTTACCAATACAAAATCTGAACGGGCAAGGGTGAACGCCAATGGGCCAGTTCACCAAAACGAAAATTCGCAGAAAAGCACATGCGACTAAATATGGACAGTCCTTTACCAACCTTTTACTTAGTCAAAACTTTGAGAAAACTGACTGATAACTTGAGAAAGCTGACTAATAATTGCATGAGAAATATGAAAGATAACAACGCCAAAATCTGGGAAGTTCCTGGCGACTACCCACTAGTCACAGGTCAAGTTTTAGAGCCTACAGGTCGAACCTTTCTCTCTAATACCATAATTGTAACATCCCACTTGGATAAGTGGACCGTTACGTGTATTTATGGTGTGTCATCAAAGCATAAGGTAAATGTCCTAAAACATTAACAGACCATAAAGGAAATTCCGGAATCAAACATCGGTAATCCAAACATAAGCTCAAAACATGGAAAGTAAATACTGAAGAAAAGAACTAAAAAATTGTCTAAATGAGCAAACTAATGTAAGAAGTGCATAAAGTATGAAGTATGGATAGCTTCAATCTAATGCACATGCTCTCGAAATACTATGAGCATCCCGATGTACCTGCCGTTAGAACATGAAAGGAACTACGGTTGAGCATAACGCCCAATGAACGGATATAAGAATGATAAGAAATAAAAAAATGAAGCAGATAGTAAAATATTGAAGCTATAAGGCTGATAAGTAAATTTGCAGCGGAAATCTGTCTATAATCTAAAAATTCTGATTTATAAATAGTAAAGCTGAACTGTTATCTGTTAAATCTGAAAACATGCATTTACTGTAATTTAATTGCCAAGAGCTTATATAGGTCATGTGCTGTAACAACGTCTGCATGAATACATGGAGGGGTGACCTCGTCATGCTGTACAGGGTTGATCTCTAAATAATTTGCTGGGTGGAGGGATCAACTCCAATGTGAAGGATGTAGAGCACACACCACGTTCAGCTGATAAGCTGTAAACTGATAACCTAGGATGCATCCATACGCCACGCTGATAATACTGATAAATGGCCAAGCTGGAACAAATGGGACACTGCGAGAAATCACTCCCCCGTAGAAGAGTCACGACACCGGTGCCTCAAGTGTCATGGTTACGGTACCTCCGTAACTAGTACATAACTGGTTATGCTTGTATATAAAGCTCAGGCAAGTTTAACTTAGTTATTAAATGATTACTGATAAAACTTAGAATATATATACTGGGAAAACATTTGGCTACAGACGGGGAATCCTAATCATGCATAGAAAGGAAGTCCTTACTAAAGGACGGAAAATCCGTACCTCGTGTCCAGTAATGAAATAAGAATGAAAGCTGAAAGATCTACTCCGACTTCACGGTTACTACATAAATAAGGGACGTGAAATGAGTTGACTTATCACTGTTTACTGTTTAATGTTTATTATTGGTCTTAATTCATTTTGTGTGTTCTCGTATTATTTTACTGGTTGCGTATAAACTGGTTAATTTGACTGTCCGGTGTATTTCTGATAAATATGACTGTTCTTAAAATGTTTAATGATTAGTATATATCCTATATTTCTGGTTACTGTGTATTATACTGTGTTCTGATATTTACGATATTACTATATATAGCAGCCTGCCATATATAGAAAGTTTCCTAAAATAGCACGTTCTTAAATAGAAAGGTTATCCAAAATAGTTTCATAAATAATTAAATCGTTTTATAATAATCAAGTATTAAATAAGCAATTTCATATAACATGATTAACTTTAATAAACGCTAATTAAATTAAAGTGAAAAGGTTTATAACTTGATTAATTCACTCAAAATAATTTAAAGAATCGCTAAAACGTACGCGTCTTGTTATATATTTCGTGTCACCCGAACCCGAACCAAAACTAAACCAAACTCCGAGACGCCCATGTCTCGGGTTAGTCCAACATCGAGCCTACCACAACCCTTGGTTGTGGTTACCCCGCTGCCGACAACAAACAGTAGCCACCGACTTAAGCCGACAGCCACTGTTGCGCCTTTGGGGTTCCTACTGTTTGGGTCTAGTTCCCACTTCTTTGCATTAAATTCCCACTGCTTTACATAACCACCTCCTTGACTGTTTTTTTTCTTACCCACTGTCTAGAAAACCAAACACTCCTGTTGTAAACTAAACGCCCCCTTTTGGTGGCTGTCTGAAGCTGTCGTCCCAACCAAGTCCCCCCGTTTCATACTGTTTACAAACCGAACCCCCCTGATGGGCTTTTGCTGCAATCGACTGAACACAGCCACCATCGAGGCTTGTGGTGGCGGCTGGTCACAACCAAACACCCTCGAACATGATTTTTAATGCTTATACAAGTATATGATATTAATAATCATTTGTTTCTTGGCCAACTATGTATTTAAGATAAAACACGAAAAGGGAAGGAGAAGAAATACCAATTTCACGTGATTAAGGATGAGCACATAAATCAAAATCATTGTAGGATCAAAAATCGTTTCTTTCCTTGTTTTCTGTCTTCAGCCGTCGGCCACCCACAACAACCCTAGACCCTTTTCCTTTTTTTTATTATTACTGATTGTAGAAAGGGGTTACTCCCGTATTGTTTTTCCTTGGTAAACAGGGTCGGGCTGAGGCCCATGTTTCTTCCTTCTTTTATTTTTAAAAAGATGCCGGCCCAAAAGTCTTGTGGGTTTTATTTGTTTTTCGACTTTTTAATTTATCACGCCAACTCGTATTTATTTATCGTATTTTAATTTTTGAAACGTAATAATTCTTTTTGTATAATGATGCTTACGTGATACATACGCCATATTTTCTGACACTTAATAATTATTTCTGAATAATTAATTTTTCTGTAATGTGTAAATAAGACTGAGACTACGTATTTAATGTTAACGTTTAATTAAACTTAAAGCTGAGATTACGCGTATTTAATATTCGAGGATTTTAAATACGGGTTTTACAGAGAAAATTTCTTTTCCCGTTGTTTAGGATAAGTTATCATTCTTGATCAACTTTCCTTTCTTTGAGGCACGAGTCACAATCTGAAGTAACTGTAAATCATTGGAAGCTTAGTTGTGAAACCCTTGAGACACTTGTTTCTCAGATATCTGCTTCTTCAGTAACTGATCAACGTCGAAGTGCTAGTCAAAAATAACCTAATTACCTTATACTAGATAGGGTAAGAGGGTATCGATCCACGATGACTATGTGGTTTTAGTTTATGTTTTGGGGTGATTACTGATCAATAAAAGTTTTGGTTTTGAAATCTAACTACTAAAATACTTTTGATAACAAAAATGCGGATTAAAATTAAAATAATTATTAAACTAATAATAAAGCTAGAAAAGTATAATAAAGATGTAAACAATTAAAAGAAAAATGTAATCCATTCCAGCTCCTAATATTTATGGTTGATCAAACTTATGGATTATCGAAACTTTTTAGTTCATCTGCAAAGATTATTTCGACTTAATATGAATGAATTAATTTCGGCATTTAATATGTTTATCGATGACTCGCGATAATAAATCTTATATTAATCCAACCAATAATTATGTTTTAATAATTTATTTAGTACAACTTATTTTGATTATACGACCATCTTTTTTTTAACTAAATAAAATAAGTATGAATCGTTAACTAACAATAAATTGTCTTGCACAAATAATTAAATATAATATTAAATCAATTAAAATAAATTATAAATGAATTATAAATCGATGCCATAAAAATACGATAATCCAAAAGTAATAATCAAACCATAAATAAAGTTACCGGAAGGAATTACAACAAAATTAGTCGGACATCGCGATACCCGAGCCACTTAATCTCAACCATCATACTCCTTTTCTCTATTAATCGGCTATTCCAAAAGCAAGCTTTTCAATAGTCGACTGATGGAGTATGCGGCCCTACCACAAAAGATGTCAATTCCAAAAACAACTAGTGAATTGTTTTTGTTTATATATATCTCTCAGTCGTCTCCTCAATTGTTCCCCTCCCTAATCTTGATTTTTTTCTTTGTTTTGATACCCCTTACCACACGTCCCTTACTCTATATATATTACTTGGTCGGTGGGTTTTGGGCTTTGGGTCCAATATTTCTTTTTATTTCTTTTATTCTTTTGCCATAAAATAACTTTGGCCCAATAAAAAAATAACCCAATGCCAACAATTGCTCAAACGAAGCCCGGACAAATAAAAGATGACCGAAAATATTGCGACACGCTCAAATCTTTTTCTTCAATATTTCTTCTTTATTTATCGGCGCTCACAATGTATTTTCTCCAAATATGTAATTAAGCGGCCATTTTATTCCATTTCGCTCGTAACCTACATAATCACAAAACACATTAAAAGTACATGTATAACAAAAAATAAATATATAATTATGCTAAATTAATATGCTATTAGGTGTATACAAAATACACCAATCAGACCCCCTCGCACTTAACCTTTACTGTCTCAGTAAAAATAAAATAAAAATATACAAGCATGTTAATTTCATAATTTTTAATCATATCATTGAACTTCTATCAAAAAGATCAAATTTAACTTTATACACTAATAACCATTCTACATGCAAAATAACCCAAAATAATTACCAATATTTTTTTCCTTCTTAAACACTTAGCATAACCATTCCCATTGATTCCATTTACTTTACATTTCATATAATTAACCATGTGTCCAACGTACCTAATGCACACCTATAATCAATCTAAACATTAATCTAAAACAAGAGGTGAGAATATCGTAAACCTTTTATAACATTGGAGTTTTTATACCATAAGAGCACATCATAAGCCATCATACTTTAGCTTATATACTTTCACCTCCTTTTTTTTCAATTTTTTTCAATTTTTTTTTCTTTCATTTTTTTTACTTCGCACATAAGCACTTTTCTTTAGCCATTCGGGACCGTTTCTTATAAAAGTCATCTCGAACGCTTTATACACTCCTTTTAATGTTGATATAAAAACCAATCATTAAGAAAAATGAATATATATCCTATAGGTGCATACTAAGACACATTGGCACATGGGAACCGGTTAATTTATTCCGTTTTAATTAAATGGGAACAATTATACTTCGTGCCTACTGGTACATCATACGATAGAGTTATCTACCACATAGTCTAAATATACAATGCACTAAATTAAACTAATCTTTCTAATTTCATTACAACAATACAAGGATTGGGTTATTTCACATAAAGTTGTCTCAGCTAAGTGCAATGCTATCCATCATAAAAATTGGCGTCTGACCCAAGCTAACAATTAAAGTATCACCTTGCGCGGGTGACGAATCAGATAGGCAAGCCCAACATATGACTACCACCAATAATTATGACAATTCTCCAACTCTTTTCTAACGCCACCGTGCGCGGGCGGCGAGCCGAATAAGATCAATTCTAAGTGTCCTAACCCAACTATTACATGTAGAAGTATGATAATCTTTGATATATCAAGAGGGTTGTTGTTTTCTAGTGAGAGAAAGTAGAGAGATAAGTGAGAGAAAAAGTATGTTTATTCCTATAGAAAATGAAACAACCAACACCCCTTTCCATGGTGGAAAGGGGTTTATATACCCAAGTCCCTTAGTCGACTTGGGCCTCTAGCCCATGAACATGCTTGATTGTGGTGTTTTTAGTACCCTTTAGGAAAAGAGCAATAAATAGGGTAAGTGTGCACGACGATTTAGGAAAATCGTGTGTAAATGACCCTAAGTGTGAGTTCGTTCTCGAGGAGGCTAGTGTGTTGTGTAATGAGTTGATTAATGTTTGATTTTATTGATATGAGAAGAGAAAATAGAAAAAGAAAAAGACGGTTACGAAGACGGATCGAGCTAAGACGAAAAGGCGTTCACGTAAAACCGTAAAAAACTACAAAATTAAAAATTTTAAACTTAAAAATTAATTAAAAGCTAAAATAAGTCTAAAATAATATAAATAAGAATAAAAATCCAACAAAAATATTTTAAAACCTTTTATTAATTAAATATTCAATTTTAAATGCTAATTAAAGCCCTAAAATTAAATATAATTAATCAAAATGTCCAAAATATTATTTTATTGAACTAATAACTTACTTATATTATCTAAAGACTAAAAAGTATTTTTCCTAATTTTTAAAAACTATTTTTCTATTTTTAAATTACTAAAAACTATTTTAAAACTAAAATAATCATAAAAAATAATAAAATAATGCTAAAAATAATTTGACAATTTTAAAAATCCTAAATTACTCTAATGAACAGTAGAAAAATGAAAAAGATTGAAAAGTATTAAATTTACCACTAAAAGAAAAAAACAGTTTAAATAAAACCCTAATTAACTTAAATTAATTCTAAAAAATAATAAAAAGATGAACAGTGAAAACTTTTTTAACTAAAAATCTTAAAATGTTTTTCTAAATCTAAGAAAAATGTTTAAACTGAAAAATGTGTATTTTTGGCACTAAATGCCAAAAACAGAAACTTAAAAAGATAATTAAAAATGCTATTTAATCTAAAAAATAGTAAATGAATAGTAACTAAAAATTTAATTAAACAGAAAAATCCTAAATTAAATTAGAAAAATAATAAATCAAGTTTCAAGTCCTAATTCCCAATTAAGGGCACTAAAGACAAAAAATCAAGATTACTGATAGTGACTTGTTGACTAGATTTGTCTTGTAGCTTAGCAGTACCAAAAAGTGTGCTACCAGTGGGAAAGGAGTTCCCACTGCTAGTGTAAATTCTTGTTCAGTTAACAATAAGCTTAGGAAAGCTTATTTTGGTGGCTTATTTTTGGACAGCAAGGCACCCCCACACCAATTGGGTTGTGGGGAGTCTGAGTAAACACAAAAACACACCAATTACTTAGCAAAATTTCACACAATAAGCACAAGAAGTTACTGATTAAGCAAAGAGGTATCTGATGAACAGTAGGAACAAATTACTTGCACAAAAATGAAATTCAAGGCCTCAAATCTTGCAATCTAGCTAAACAAATGACAAATAAGCAGTACACAATCCTTAAACAACCTATTATCTAACAACTAGCAAGATTTAAGGCAAAAATATTACAAAAATAGGCAGAAAAATACACTTTGCTGATTTTAGCTATGATATCCAATATTTATCATGCAACTTGTTCATAAACCTACCAAACTAAAACCTTAGTGCATATATCACATACCATTCACCAAAGAAGAGTGTTAAACAAGTATTTAAGCCAGAGTCAAATCATTAAACCCTACTTAGACCCTAATCCAAACACCCTTTTAAAAACATAAAATCAATTTTTTCAAAGCAAATCTATAACAAACTCAACCAATCTGATTCATATCACTTCTAACATGCATGAACACCTATAAACAACACAATCCTATCACCAAACTAACAAGTAAGCAGATTTCATGCAATTTCCACAAATCACATAAACCATACACTTTCTGAAAACTTGAAAAATGGAAACAAGGGACTACCTTGTTGGGCCTACATCTAGGCCCAACCAAGGTTGCTTTGCCTTCTCCAACAGACCCGGGCCTGTGCTGAGCCTTGAACAAACAAGCCTCTTCTTGAAACCTGCCAAAATCAAATGAACCAACACAAAATGCACACTTTCTGATTTCTGAAAAATTTTTAAACCTTTTCACAAACTTGTGAAACTTAACCAATGAATATGTTTTGAAACAAGCACAACTTCAGGAATCCAAGAATACCAATCCACTTTCACTTCTTGAAATTCTTGGATTTCTGAAAGTCAAATGAAACTTTTTGAACCTTTATAAAACTGAAACTTCAAATGTTTTTCAAATAAAAATGATGGAACTCAGCTAGCTCTTAATCACACCAAAACTTTTTAAAAATCATAAAAAGGAATTACTTTGAACATCAAACACCAAACTTTTATATTGATAAAAACGGATTACAAGTGAAAGAGCTAAAAACTGGAACAAGAGTATAGGGACACATGCGTCCTCTATATATAGCACTAAAGAGAAGCTACTAGAATACTAAAAACCCTAATACATGAAGTGCCTAAAATGTCCTTGCACTTTTGACTGAAAATGGTCAAATTGTGCCTCATGTGATGATGTTGATGTAGCCAGCTGTTGTTGGATGATCATAAGCGTTCATTCAAGATTTGGGAGCACGAAAACCATCTTGGCTGTTGATTGGTATGCAAGATTCGTTTTTTGCCCAAATAGGTGAAGCAGGGGACAAACGTGGGGACCATTTGGGTAGAGGGAAATGGGTTTTGTGAAGTGGGATTGGGTGAGGGTATGTTTAATCATGAATCTGGAGTAGATTAGGGAAAACCCCTTTGAATTAAGGAATTTAGGAATTTAGGGTTTATGGGTTTTGGGTGTTTAGCAGGTAAGGGTTTGATTAATTTTAGGGATTAGTTTATTTAAAATGGTGTTAGGAAGGGAAAATTAAAAAATCAGTATTAAACTGATTACTTTGGTTGGGTGGATTGTGACGTGGATGGAGTGGTGAGGTGGTGGGAGATGATTGGAGGGGAGGGGTGATGTGGAGTATTGGTTGGCTGGGGTAAATTTGGTGGTCTTGGCAGAATGGCCCCTTGAAGTTACTTGTTTTGTTCATGTTGTAATAAACAGCTATCAACGCCCATTATACTTGTAACAACTTTAGACCTCTTGTCAAAAATGGCACAATTACTTTTCAAACTTGAAATAAGGACTTCAAATGTAAATTCTTCAATTCCCAAGGACTAAACTTGTACAATCTTCATTCCTCAAGGACCATTCTTGCATAACTTGATTTCTTCAAGGTCTTAACTTGTCAAGTCTTCAAAAATGAGAGACTAAAGTTGCCAATCTTCAAAACTTCAAGGGCATTTTTGTAAATTCCATATTTGGGCCCGGTTCATTGTGCGGCTTCGTTTCCCGTGTTCGTTTTTGAATGATTCTTGTGATCTTTTGTCTTTTCCTCAATATCCGTACCTAAAAATACACAAGTAACAAACACGAGCATATATTTGGCAGTTTTAATGATATTTTATGCATCTTAAGCCCGATTAGGACGATGAGACTATGTATAAAAGCAGTCTCATCAATGCTCATGGGTCGGGCTAATGTAAATATCAATTAAACTTATACTACAAGCCTATAACTATATTGTTGGAGCGACCGAGACTTTCTTAATATGAAAAACGTATTTCCAACAATCCCCCTCAAAGGGAGGTCACTCCAAATTTACAAAGTTCAAATCTAGCATGTTAGATCTTCGTTCTTGAGCTCGTAGTCTGTTGGAGTATGCTCGTGTCATAACAACTAATTATACGGCTAGACACATATGGGCCTATGGGGTCACACACATATACACTGAGATACCATTTCAATATATCGTGTTTATCGTATTTACAGTATATAAACAACCTTCGTAACTCGAGATCATTATTGGGATTCTAACGACTAGTAGTGTATTTAGTTATTAGACTTGTAAATGTGTATGGCAAGGCCCATACAAAGCCCATTGAGTCCGGCCCATTAAGATGAAAAAAGGAAGGAGTTACATTTGTGATAAATATGAGTTATTAGGTAAAAACTCAAATTTATTACATTAAACACATTAACAAAAATCCTCCCTCTTTCCTCTAATTGGGATTTGCACGGTTTTGAGATGTAAAAACCGTGGGTTTATGTTTTTTAATGATCTCCATATTTGAATCTTGTTTATTCAAAGGGTGTTACTAGGTTACGGGGTTTAAGACTATCATCTATTGGTATACAAGGATGTGTGGTGTGGATTCATCATAGAGGTGATCTATTTTGATCACTTGGTTTTATATTTGATTGGTTTCTTGGTTAGATCATGTGTTTGTGATGGTCTCTGTTCGATCTTACCGAATCACGCTACAAAGGTATACTTTTATGTCCCTTTTATTGATTAATCATATGACTCTGTGGATCCGTTGATAGGTGATCTTTCCGCTGCGTTTATTATTTATTCATATCATGTTTATATGGATAATCTTCTTTAGTGGTATCACGAGCCATCATATGATGTCATATGATTATCGGGTATGCGTAAAGTGGCCGAATCGCGTGTTTTTGGAGGATTAACAAAGAAAAAAAATTAAAACAGCCCCAAGGGCTTAATTTTCGTGTAAAAACAGACCATAATATGGTCTTATGATCTGTATTTTTTTATTCCATAGCCACGGGTTACGCATATCTTAATTAGTTTTGTTGCTGGTACGTATAAAATGACCAAAAATACGTGTTTTGGCACGGTTTGTGAATCGGTTTTAGAACAGACCTATGTACATGATTTCTGTAATTATATGATGATTATAATATGTTTAAAATGTGGTTTTAATATCCTAAGGTCATCAGTTATACGTACCAATCGGGGGTTTAATTAATTGGTTATTATTTCTTCGATTTCGTTCGATAACAAGTGTATCTTATTGTTTATTTTATATCCATGGCAAATACATGTATGTTTGGTCATGGAATTAGCCAAAACCTTGTTATATTCATAATCTTATGGTATTATTATGTTTCGTATGCAAATCCAATGAAAACCTAGACCAAATATGACATGTTGTGTATTGATTTGCATTTAATTTCAATTTTGGGGATTTGCCATTGTTTCGGCTTCAGTAATATGTTTTTGATGTTGGTTATAGCCATTGTTTGGGCACTTCATAGTAGGTTAATGATAGGTTAAATGTTTTTGTCAAAAATCATTTGTAACCGATGCTTGGATGGGAATGGCTAAAGAATTAAAGACATATTGTTAAATTCGGAGCTGTTGAGTGACCTGCACTAAAACGTGATTTCCCGGAGTTCTATAAGGAGATAGAAGCCCAAATTTGGTGTGCTGATTCACAACTCATGGGCCTTCAAAAGTCTTAACTGGACCTCAGGCTAGGGAAGAGTCATTCTATGGATTTTGGGCCCTAGAAGTCGACTGAATTTATTTGGCAGATTTGGGTCTCATGTTCATTTTGGGTTCTACTTGCTCTTGATGGTCTTGGAGCAAGTGGGAGCCCACTTTGTGGTTGTGTTGACTTACCCTTAGTTGACTTATTGATCCTCGTGATGGCTCACGATATCAAGCTTAGGTTTTTCATCGGTTCGAGGCTTTGCATACTTGTGGTTGTGTGGTTGCTTATTTGCTTGATATCTTGCTATAACTTGCAAATGTTTTTATAAAACTTGATACCAATCACAAACCATTTATAAAACTAAATCTTTGAATTAGTCTAAAGTTTAAATACGATTTAAAACAAAAATCTTGTTTTCATAATAATTCATAACATGTTATGAATGTTATTTATTTTATGTATTGTCTAAACTAATAATACTTCCACTTAGGTTTGATATTAGTCTTTAACTTGGACAACTTGACACGCATAAATTAAAACAAGATTAGACTTAAGTTAAGAAATGTTTTTAACTTGTGCTACGATGGATGAATGCATGCTTCCTCGTACACACTTTTGATTTGTAAATCAAACTTTTATACCCGTCGCAAATTTAAGTCATGCCGTCCAATCGTTTGAGATCACTTGCAATTACTTTTTGCATCTTGTAAGACGGATGTGAATTGTAACCCAAGGTGATTATTATCTATGCGTGAGACCAAGACTTATTCTCGCATGTTCACAAATTGGATGACTTAATCGGTACAACGGTGAGACCTTGACCGAGGCAAGGATGGGACTAAACATGCCAGTTTGACATTTAGTGAAATGTTTGCTTGTGTCATGAGTCCCATAAGGATCTAAGAATTGCACAAGATTTGCAATTGATGAACGTCATGTACCTGTTGAATCTATCATTGCTAGCAGATCAACTGATGTGGTGGTGGAACCTCAATGAGGATCTTAGCCTTTTCGTAAGATTAATTGTTTTTATAAACTTGGGTAGTTAATTTTAAAAGGATACTTATCGAAAATACTAAATATGAACTTTGTATTTCTATTAATGATTTGTGCAACACAAACCGTAAACAAAGTTTGTTTCCTTTTGTGTTAGAGGAAAAAAAACTAAGTCTTCTTTCCTTGTAAGAATAAGACTCGTTCCCATCCTTTCTCCTTGTATGAGAAAGCTGTAATAGGAACACTTGAATCTTCTCAATTCTAATCAATCTTAACACACACCTACTCAAGAAATCGCATTGTCTTGTAAGTCAAAACGATTAAGTACGGTTGCATATCCTAAAGTGTTAAGATATTGTATGAGTCTTGATTAGAAATTGAAGTCTCATTAAACCGTGAGAGGAAAGGAAATTACTAGCATGTTTTTATAGTATATTTTCCTTACACAAACAAGTTCCATAAGATTCTACACACCTTTGAGGTAAAGTAGAAAGAGGAATTGCATGCAAAACTTTCAAGTTAATGGCATTGATAGGTGTGTAAACACCCATCCTTTTTACCACTTAATTACAATAATAACCGAGCCAAAACGTGTATTTTATGTCTTTTATGTCGGAATTATGCGTGGTTTGTGTTTTTGTTGTGATTTAGGATGAAAAGATGAAAAGTGGAGAAAACACGGGAATTCACGGGCATTTACGGACTTTTATTGAAGAAAAAGATGAAAAGACGAAGTCAAGAAGTCAAGAGTGCAAAAAGAACGGAAGTCCAAGACCAATTCTGAAGATTTATCGAAGAGAAAGTCAAAAGACGGAAGTTGACTAATAGCCGAAGAACTCGAGTCTTATTTATTGAAGAATTAAAAGACGAGTTTAAAGAAATCCCGAGCAAAAAGTCCTTAAAGTCTAAGATTAACAAAAGACTAAGAAGGAAGGACTTAATGGTGCAATTAACAAGAAAGGAAGGAGAGGAGGAAGCTTCCTCTAACCACTCTCCTAATCTCCTATAAACAGACCATTAGTATCCCATTTTCATGTTATTGGCTAACTTGACAAATTAGCTCTTCCACTTTTATTTTATGCACCTTTAATTACTTGTCATTTTAATACATGTTTTGCACTTTAATTATCCTTTTAATTTCCAAGTAAGTGTTTTAATTTGTGTTCTTTAAATTCGTGTCTTTAATCTTTCTTTATCATTTGATCAAGCTTATTTTTACCAATCTCATTCTACTCTTCTTCTTTTTGATTCGGTTACAATTTCGGATTAAGCAAACTTTTGCTTAATCCATTTGCTTATTTGATTAAAAGTGTTGTCTTTTCTTTTTCCTTTTAGCTTCCATACGAAATAGCCATAAGTTTGACAATCTTATGTTCTTATTTGGTATTTAGCTCAATTGTTTTGAAAGTTTTCTTAAAAGTTTTACTTTTTAAAATCTATTTCATTAAGTTTCGTTTTATTTCTTTTAAGTTTTGAAAGTATTTAACTTTTTAGCTTATTTTCTTGTTTTGTTTCTATTCTATTCAAGTTCCTTGTTACTGCTTATTAGAATTAGCTTATTAAGATTTGAGCTTATTACGAATTTGCATTCCATCGGAAAAGAAGGGTTAACACACATTGCGACGTCTTGCTTTACCACATTCCGATAGTGACAGTTTTGGACAAGGGTTTTGCATTCCGATCCGGGATTGCGATAGGAGTAACATCACCCTCATTCCGATCTGGGGTTGCGATCGCACATTGCGATCGCACATTCCGACGGCTCTTGAGGTTTACTTAGTCGAAGTGCTGCCCAATTTTTCTTAGTTTCATTCCGATCTGAACTGTATTGCGATCTGACACATTGCGATCTGAACAACATTCCGATCTGGGCCATATTCTGATAGGTGACATTCCGATCAGGAGGTAGTATTCATTCCGATCAAAGGGTTTGTTTGGACATTCCGATCTGAATAAGTGACGGGGTATTCCGATCTAAGGTTCCGATCAACATTCCGATTGTGAGGTTTGTGTACATTCCGATGGTGAGTCTGATCGGAATATATTCCGATTGGGTGGTTATTTTTATGTTTTGTTTTGTTTAATTTTTACATTCTTATTTTTAATTCTTGTCTAATTTTAATTCTCGTCACGCTTTTATTTTTAGTCATTTAATCAATTTACTTTCCGTCACGTTTTTAAATATTGCACCATTTAATTTTAATTAGATTTAGATTTATTTTAAACGCCATTTTACTTTTACGTCATTTACTTTTAAGTCTTTGCAAATTTTAATTATACTACAACGACACATCTTTTGTTTCACCAAAGAACAATAGAGTCACATAGTTAACCAAGATCAATTCGATTAGACCAACACAACGAATATAATTTTTATACGGGTAAAAGCCTTGTATTAGGCATCGATGGAAATCTCATCACAAATATAGTAGAACTTGATACTTTTCTTTGAATATCTATGTACATGTTTACTAGTCAACAAGACTCACATTGGCTTTAATGTGTAGACATTCAAAGAACTAGAAAGTATACAAATTGCTACTTGCTTTTTCACTAGTATAGATACATTCAAAATGTTGTCTAAACTAATGGGAGCAATGCATTTTTTAACCATAGGACACACTTGTAAAGTTGTCTTATTCAGTGGGAGCTATGAGCTTATCACCTTGTAAGTGACCCACTTAATTTCTAGATTGTCTTGAAATAACATCATAGTTTTCTAAGCCTTATTGCATATTATTTTAAAAGATAACTAGTCACTTTTCTGATGTCGCTTCCCGAAATGTTATCTAAAAATAGTTATGCATGATTGCTTATTAGACGATGAAGTTCTACATAACCCTTCTATACAAGCTTGATTTGAGTATGACTTAAATCTTATTATATTTGTGATATTTTAATATTATTCATATATGATGTTGTGTCATGCTCAAGTGAGAGAAATATTAGAGTGTGCAAGGTACAACACAAAATGGCTAATAATATTCTACTAGGACTTATACATATTGATGTATGTTGTCTAATAGAGAACTAATGTCAAGAAATAATAAAAACTACTTCATTATATTACCTAAATGGTTTAGCTAATATGCATATGTCTTCTTGAAAAGACATAAATATGAAGTATATAAACTAACTTAAAAATACTATTGAAACCAAAAGTAGGCATTCAATAATACTTTATTTATAATATGTTTATGTCTTCAAGTAAAAACATAAACGTGAACTTCCTTGAACTGTTCAAAGAATTATAAAATAAAGTAAGTACTTGACTTGTTGTGTCTTCCTTTTAGGGCATATACAATGAAGTTCTTGAATTGTTCAATACCTTATAAAGTAAATTTAGTGACTAACATGTTATGTTTTCTTGTCAAAACATGAACATGAAGTTATTGAACTGCTAAAATAATCATACTTTATAGCATGCAATCGGCTTGAATATATTGTTTATGCAATTTGTTTTGACCAAATTATGAAATATGTGAGGCAAAGAGTATTAGGTTATCAAAGGAATTGTGATACTGTCTCACAATCGCAAGTGGGAGCCTTGGAGAAAGTCTCCTCTTACAAGAAGCAAGTGGGAGCCTTTATGCATCTCTGAAGAAAGTAATGAATAAAATATAACCTTCTGAATACACTAGTGAACGACTCAATTGAGGCTGAGCATGTAAATGCAAAAGCCACAAAGTGTTGTAACTCCCATTCGCATATCTGCAAGGATACCTTAAGCACCTAAAGATATGAATGTCATGTCAATGTTGAGGAATCTGAGTTAGAGGATCATAGTGAACCTCATAACTATCAAGACTCGTTTTTAGATTTGGAATCTAATGAATGACTCAAAATTATGAATGGTTAGATGCAGTCCATAAAAGAAAATCATTTTGAAATTTGATTAGCTTTCACTAATCAGTAAGACTGATATGTTATACATGGTCTTCTATGAGAAGATAGATATGGACACAATTGTACACATTTATCGACACTCTCTTTGAATAGAGTTGAAGGCATGATCAAGCAATTGATCATGATTTAAGGCTTTCTTTTCTTTACGAGTGTTAAATTAATAAAGATATTAATTACCATACTTGATTTCATGAATATGAAATATGCTAATTGGTGTACAAACTCTAGAAATCCAAGTGTGGATTAGAGCATGCATCTAGGAGCTGGAATCTTAAGTTTGAATCAAGGATATGATCATGATTAAAACAAAGATAATTCTCGAGTACCCTTAAAGCTAGTAGGAGCATATTATTTTGTTTGTTTTAAATCTCATATGTTGTTAACATATTGGAAATATTATTTCATCAAAGCTAGTTTATAATCCTTGACTTGGAATATATTTCTACTGAGAGATAAAAGAAGTAAAACATATAACCTTGAGACATATGCTTATTATAATAAGACATAGGCGGTTAATAAGTCTAAATATGACACATCATTGAGAAAGTCTCAAAGTTCAATCTGACGTGATAAGATTGATTATGTACATGGAAACCTTTAGTTTACCTAGTGGATTCATTACATATGATATGTGATGTATTAAGACTAATGTTGATACTTGCATGAATCCAAGATGAACTGATCACAAAGTATCTAAGTGAAAGTCATTAGAATACTATATACTTGATCATCGTTTACGGATTTTAGCTAAGAAGATTAGTGTTGAGTTTATACACTAATGCTTACTTTGATTGAGATGGTACTCAATACTAGTGATAGTAGGATTTCATCTTCAATGAGAATACTACTAGCTAGATGTGCTTGATGAAAAGAATTGTTGCACTACTCATTAGTAAAATAAGAATACTTTACAGCTTGGGAAGCTGTTAAGAAGATTGTCTTAAATAGGTGTTCTACTTGCTTCAAACAACCTATGTAATGTACTATGGCGATGCTAGTATTACTGTATTAGCACTTGAGCGCACATATACAAAATGACAATCATCGTATTATTCAAAATCTTCACTATTTGTGAGTTTCTGAAATAAGTATTCTCAAAGTTCACTCAGATGACAACTCAACAGGTCCTTGTGTAAATTCAATGTCTTGTAGTCAAACATGTTCATCATGCTTGGAACATTGGACTTTGACCTTAGAGTATTATCATGTATATCTATTTTTTTTTGGTATATGGATAATGGAACGTTAAGCAGTTTTACTAAATAATGAATTGATATACTTGATAGATCGTCTTCATTTGTATCACTGTGTTCTATATTAGCATGTTTAATCCATGAATAATTTAGTTATTCTAAATTATCCATTGTCAGTTGACGATACGTGAGTATTGTCGAATTAAGACAAATGTGAGTTGGTCATATTCATTAGGAATGGATATTAATTGATGATGCCGCCAAACTCATATGTGTTCATTGGATGAACATTGGATTGACCCAACCTACGAGAATTCACTACATGGATCGTCGTCAACAGTTAATCTCGCAAGTGGTTAAATATCTCATCCTTAGACTTGAGATGCAAGTAGGTTTTGTATGTGTGGAATGTCAATATTTGATATGGTTAAACGCTGTCCTGAACAAGGCTGCTATAAAGACCATTTTCAGGTGCGATGTGAAACACATGAACGACACGTGCAGTCAAAATAGGATTTGTTCCTCCACTTGTATTGGAGTTAGATACTACCGGGCCCCTCGATGAATTGTACAAATGTTTGTGTGGCCACACCCAAATGTAATTAAGATGATTCTTGATTAATTTGGTAATCTAGTTCAATATCTATATCGAGAAACAGAATAGTTAAACTTAAGAATGACTGTTGATCCATGTCTAAAGTTTAACAGATTATCTAAAACAAAAGGATGACTAATATATGATCATTTAAATAAGATGTTTGAGAAACTATCCCCATACGGGGCATTGGCGTGTTGCTAGACGCTAACCATTGCTTGTATAATTACATGATTATTATGACGTGCGCAAGTGGGAGCTGTTGGAGTATGCTCGTGTCATAACAACTAATTATACGGCTAGACACATATGGGCCTATGGGGTCACACACATATACACTGAGGTACCATTTCAATATATCGTGTTTATCGTATTTACTGTATATAAACAACCTTCGTAACTCGAGATCATTATTGGGCTTCTAAAGACTAGTAGTGTACTTAGTTATTAGACTTGTAAATATATATGGCAAGGCCCATACAAAGCCCATTGAGTCCGACCCATTAAGATGAAAAATGGAAGGAGTTACATTTGTGATAAATATGAGTTATTAGGTAGAAACTCAAATTTATTACATTAAACACATTACCAAAATTCCTCCCTCTTTCCTCTAATTGGGGTTTGCACGGTTTTGAGATGTAAAAACCGTGGGTTTATGTTTTGTAATGATCTCCATCTTTGAATCTTGTTTATTCAAAGGGTGTTACTAGGTTACGGGGTTTAAGACTAGCATCTATTGGTATAAAAGGATGTGTAGTGTGGATACATCATAGAGGTGATCTATTTTGATCACTTGGTTTCATATTTGATTGGTTTCTTGGTTAGATCATGTGTTCGTGATGGTCTCCGTTCGATCTTACCGAATCACGCTACAAAGGTATACTTTTATGTCCCTTTTATTGATTAATCATATGACACTATGGATCCGTTGATAGGTGATCTTTCCGCTGCATTTATTATTTATTCATATCATGTTTATATGGATAATCTTCTTTATAGTCCACTTTCTCTTTTCTTCTTTAAATTTTCTTCTTTTTGTAAATATGTGTTGAATATCATCAGGCTTTTGCTTGGAACATATTCTTTTGGCCTTTCACGTGCAATCTTTGTCTTCTTGTGATGTTCGCCTCTTCGTGAATTCATGTCCCACATACCTATCCTTTGTTGAATTCTTGAAAGTTTCAGAGTCGATACAGCGGAAGACTTTTAGGTCAGACTTTCTTGAATTTGCTGAAATATTTTATGCAGAAAGAATAAGTATGTGAGGACGACTTTAACTGGTACACCGCAACACCACCGTCTTGAAATGCAGCTTCATAATAAGACACGTATAAAATGGCTTTGATATTTTATTCTAATTCGGTAGCATTTTACCTCCGGTCGGTGAAGACCGTTGGACGATAATAAATATCGTCCTTGTGACACGTAGCTCTAATTAAAGATCTCCTTGACAAGATTTCACGGGTAAACCCGTTCTCTTTATTCGACCGTCCAAAGCTGACTGCGAACATAAAGAGTGAATCATTTGGATTATAAAATCCGTATGATTGAAGCCGTCAATTCATGAATCCTGGAACAATTTCAATTAAGATCTTCACCATCGTTGCTTTCCAGTTGTCACGAGCTTGATTCTGATAGAATCTTGCTTGTCACCTACCGCAGTACTGTTCGATGTTGACACTGGAAGGATTTCCACTCTTCACTGTGAACACTAAAGAGTGTCACTCTAAGTGTTCTGTCAAGATCACTTGGATAATGCGTAGAGGCCCTGGAACAAGTTTAATCTCAATTAAGAGTTAAACCATCGTTTCTTTCCAGTTATCACAAGATTAGTTCTTAAAGAACTGCACGTGTCACCTACCATGAGCTTGTTTGATGTTGGCTCAAGCAGGATTTACATCTTCATTGTAATACTTTCGTATCACTCAGATGTTCTGGCAATATTGCAAGAATATTGCGTAGGACTCATAAAAAAATCTTTCTTGTTTTTCAAATTGTGTCCTAATGAGACTTTTGATGATCTCGTGGCTCTAGACTCAATAGTGCATTTTGTTTTGGTGAGCGGAGGCTGGAGAGGATTGCCACCTTTTCAATATCAATTTATTCGGAGTGAATAAATCAATAGATAACATGTTGAACTCCGTGACATTAAAACAAATATCTTTTGAGAGATATTTGAGTTGGCTGGGAGGGGTTGTGTATCGCATCACTGGGTCCATGATACTTTTGTCTTCAAGATGAGTTGACTCGGTTTCTGCCTAAGTTGTAAGGAGGGCTTCTTTTTTACACCCTTTATCTTTACATTTCTTTTTCATTCTTCAACCCCTTCAATGCCTACCAATACCTCATCACTAGCGCCTTGTTGTGATTGTTCTAGTGCTAGCATCAGTATATGGTCGGCATTCAGCTTCGTTCATAATCCATTCTCCATCTTTCCTAAGGACTTCTATTATCTAACTATGGAATTGTCCTTGGGAAGATTCCTCCGGGTATGGAAGAATCATTGGACTAATACCTAATCCTACCACCCTTTTGTCACCACATTCTTCGTGAGTTAAGTGTGTTTTGGGTAAGTATTCGCCTTCATGAAAAATTTCTTAAAATCACTGAGGTACTTGTGATATAAATATCAAGAGGTTTTGTACCTTCGGTGTTTTTGTCAACAAAATGCTCCCCCTTAACATATGCGTAGCATATATCAAGTTGGATTTTCTATAAACCCTTTTTCATTTTAGCCACATATGCTTTACAAGTCTCCTTAATCCCATTTTCTCCCTTTATCTAAAATGTTAACCAATAATGTTTTTGATATTAATGGGTTAACCGGTCTTTGGGTAAAAAATGAAATTGGTTAATGGCCGTAGAACATATTAATGCTCCCCCTCAAATTAATGAGGGTTAGTTGTAGTGCTCGAGTACGATATGTTTGAAAGATTTAGAATCTCGAGAGAAATTCTTGAATAATATCATACTTTCACACTACAACGCGCCACAAAGGCCGATTATACATATATTGACATATTCACAGTAATATGCATATGGAGTTGATCTGATAGAAGATGATCCATAATTAAATAGATCGTTCCTTGAACCTGTGGTGAGCTCCATATGGTCTTCCACCTACGAATCGTTCCAAACTTCTTAGCAACCAGCGCTCCCTTAAATTTTGATCGATCTTTTTGATCGCGTACTTAGATCCTCTTTTGCATTGGCTTGTCCAGTTGTAATTGACTGCTAGAAGCGAGTGTCCGGCATTGAGAACAGTCAGATCATCACGAACGTGTTTGAGCGTGCCATCACTGAATTTATGCAGTTTGGAGAATCTCATGAACTGCATGGCTCATGTCTCGTCCAAATAAAATATCACTGCTTCTGGTGTCGTAGTCCCCATGTAAGGCTTTTTGTCCTTGTGGTAATTACTGAGCGGAGATGTGTGGGGACGTTGCAAGTTTAGCTGCTTTTGGAAACTCTCCACTCCAAGTTGAAAATCTTCCACCCGGTGTTTGATGATGATCTTTCGAGCATATTGACGAAGGTTTGAACTCAACGCAATGACTATGTCAGGAGTTAAATGGTCGACCTTTTCTTGAGCCAATAACAACAGAAAATCATTAAGATCTTCAAGGCGAAGGTACTGGAGATCACTTTCATCGACTCTATATTCTTTTTCATCGGTACGTTTGAACATGATTACATTCAAGTAATCGTAACCGAATACATTCTGAGTAGTTGCTCCTTGTATGCTTTTAATTCTACGATTTTAGACAATAGGAGAACCTGTTTTTGGACGATGAAAGTGATTGTAAGCTAACATTTTCTTTGCATTCCAGTGAGAAATGCCAAGTGCTGCGTAGGTGATACAAGCGTTTTTGTATGAGTTCAGATTTAATATCTCGGTATCCTCTCGAATTGATCTCAGCTCTAAGTGGAATGATTTGTTCTTGGTTAATAAAAAGGTGTTGGTTTGTTTATCTATTTTAAACTAATAAGAAATAAGTAAGTGTCGAAGAGTAAAATTAAAGCTTTGGAAGATTAAACTAGATTGACAAGTTAAAAGTAAATGCTTGAAATCGTAAAGAAGTGATTAGAAAAATACTTTGAAAACTCAATTAAACTAACACCTAAAACCTTAAGCTATCGGAATATAACTAAAACTAGTCCATCGGAATCCCAGATCGGAATGTGCCATCGGAATAAGTGTCAAGACAATCCATCGGAATACCAAAAATGCAAGCCGTCGGAATGTGGTCTATCGCAATGCAGTTCTATCGGAATGTTCTAGATCGGAAAGTCAGATCGGAATATCATAAATACTTCTGTCGCAATGACTTACTATCGAAAGTTGCAAACTAAAATTGGCCAGAGTTTCGACTTAAAAAGGAACCTTAGTCCCGTCGGAATGTGCGATCGCAATGTGCGATCGCAATCCCAGATCGGAAAAAGGGGTAAATGGCAAACTTATCGCAAAGTAAAACCCTCTTGGGTTATTGTGATCTAACACACAATACCGTCGGAGTATACAAAACCCCAAGATTGCGATAAAGTGCAAAACCAATCTGAAAATGGTGAAAAGCTAAAATTTCAATAAGCACATACAATAAGCTATTTTAACCGAGACTTAAACACTTCAAAAAGGTTAAATTGGACAACTTTTGAAAACTAAAAATCATAAACTTTATAAACAAAACTTGTGAGAGACTAAACCTTTTTAGTAATCCGAAAAGTAAAAAGCTAAAGCATGAAATAAGCTAATAAGCATAAAGAGCTTATAGCCTAAACCAATTAAAAGCTTAAGAAGTGGTAAAAAGATTGATCTTTTAACTACTTGAACATGAAACGAAACCAAACCGTAAGGATTGTAGCTTTCGGATTAAAGGCAAATTGAAACCAAGAAATGTAGGAAGAGATTAAAGAACACAAACTTAAACTTAAACTTTTAATTAAGAAACTTAAAATACAAAGATTAATGAAAAGTTTAAAATTTGAAGGATGAAAACAAGGAAAAATTTAGTGAGAGAAAGTTGGGAACTTTCTCTCTCTAAACTAGAGAAAAATGAAAACTAAAAACTAAGCTAAAGACTAACTCCCCCCAAATTTGTGAAGTAAGGTCCTATATATAGGCATGTGGTGGTGGGCTTTTGAATGGGCTTTGGTTTGGGCTTCGTTTCTTCTTTAGTCTTTAGTCTTAACGTCTGTTTTAAATAAACGTTTCCGACTTTGGATCTTTAGAAGTGTCGGTGAATAATTCCAACTCGTCTTATAATCTTTTGTTTAATAGACTCGAGTTCTTCGACATATAAGAATCTTCCATCTTTGGCCTTTTTCTTTGATAAATCTTCAAATAGGCGCAATGACTTCAAATCTTTTGCATCTCTTGGGCAATAGACTTTGTCTTGAGTCTTTTTCTTCGATAAAACCCGTGCAATCCCATGTTTTCTTCAATATTCACCCGGTTGACTCTGAAAACACAATAAACACAAAAACCACGCATAATTCCCAACAAATGATATTAAATACGTGTTTTGGTCTCGTTTTACCCAGAAATAAGTGGTAAAAGGATGGATGTTTTCACACCTATCAAATCCCCTACACTTAACCATTGCCATGCCCTCATGCAATGCTTAATGATAAAGCAAATTTACACTTTTCTCATAATCAATCAACCTTGGCCTTATTAACATTCTACTAAACAAAAATTTAAGTACTAAGAGAAATTAAAACTTTAAAGTAAACAAAAGGATAGAAAATAGCTACGTGGAAATAACTTGCAAAGAGATCTAAGACTTACATTAGCGCTTCGGTGCTGCGACGATTCATCACCCTCAAGTTTCACGTTCCCCAAACTAAGCTTGAAAACGAGATCATTGTTATTATAAGTTAGTAAATCAAACACTTACACACATGGCTTAATTAAATGCTTAAACTCCCTTATTCCTAGAGGTATCTCTTATATTTTATTTTTGTCTTAGAATGATCATGAAGATGCATTTTTGGACTTATTTCGATAGTGTATTTAGGCTGAAAGCAAAGTAGGACGATTTGATCAATAGTTAGCTAAAGGACAAAATCTCTTAAAACTGCTTCTCGGGATATCAAAAAGTTCATATCTTGGCATAACTCGGTTCACGATTTGAGACCTTTCTCGGGCCGATATTTGGCATGTACTTCATACTTCATATCTTGAGAGACGTGCTTGAGATAATGGTCTTCTCATCGTTAATAGAGTTTCTTCACTTGGAGACTTTTGAGGGGTACTCCAACTTTGTTGACCACGACTTCATGATTATTTCTTCAATCGCTAATTGGGATTTTGAGATACAACGATCTGCCTCCTTTTCGGACTTGGATCTATTTATCCTCATACCTTGTTAGGGTCTTTTTGGATAGACTTCTCCATGATCTTTATGGGAGTTGATTTCTTTTCGTCGTGAGTCTTGATCCTTCATATTGATTTTGGGAATAATGCTTTTCACATCACTTTGGATCTTCAGCAATAAAATGGAATCCTCATGCCTTTTTAGGGCCTTTTTGGACTCGCCAATCTTCGCGCCCCGCTTCATAAGTTATGCCTTGGTATGAATTCTTATCATTACCGAGCAACTTTTAAACGATCTTGGGCTAGAAGCTCAGTAACTTTTCAAATCGTACGACCTTACTTATTGAAGATAATTTATTAGCAAGTGATGGGAGAATAGGCAAATAATTACAACAAGTGAGCTTGTGCAAGAATACCGACTTATAATTGACTCTATCATTCCTCATTCTCCACAATTTAAAATCTCCAGTAATGAGACTCGTGGATGCTTAGCCTAATAAACCAATTAAGGTCTACATGGTTAAGGATACTAGCTAGAATAAACTTGGATAAGTCTTTTGGGGTTGAGTCAAAATAGTCGCAACGGGCCTAATATGTCAAAGACTTCTAAACTAGCTACACCACTTTATTAATGTTTTTGACTTTATTGCGGGATATATACATATGAAAGCAACGATAAAAATTTAAAAATTACGACTAAATGGCCAAAGTTAATTAAAATTTTGAAAAATGTTGAAAAAGATGATTTTCCGGTTAAATGAAGGCATTTTCATGGAAAAGTCCACTTAAAACTTCGATAGAAGTCCCCCCTACACTTAAGATAAACATTGTCCTCAATGTTTAAGCATGTGGGAAAAATCTCCCCTACACTTATGACATTGTGCACGTTGGTTAAATCAAGTTAAGGAAGAGACGATTAACGTGATCAATTTCAAAGGTGAGTATGAAGAAAATTGAATCACGATAGTTGAGAGATAGAACCGGATTTCGGATAACACGAGAGCACGGTTCTTCAAAGGTTCCAAGAGTGCATTCATCCCTGTAATCACATCACCACACAAATACAAACACCTATATAGGTCCCCCTACACTTAGGAGGTTAAAACAGAAAATGATAGATACTCGGGCTGCCTCCCGAGGAGCGCTTGTTTTTGATAACCGAGTCACGAGCCTGACTCGACCCAAAATTAGTTCATGGGGAACATGGTGAGGGATGGAATCATCTCATGAGAGATGTCCTCACCAAAGTACAACTTCACTCGTTGGCCATTAACCTTGAAATTAGGTCCATTAGGTTGAGCGAGCTCGAGAGTACCATATGGAAAAATTTGGGCAATGGTGAATGGGCCGGACCAACGAGATTTCAGCTTGCCCGAAAAGATTTTCAACCGAGAGTTAAAGAGTAAAACTTTGTCTCCAACTTGGAACTCTCGGTTTTTAATCTTGGAGTCGTGAATGAGCTTAGTCTTTTCCTTATAGATCAAAGAATTTTCATAAGCCTCATTACGGAGTTCATTCAGCTCATTGAGTTGGATCTTGCGTAGGTCACCGGCTTTGTTGATATCAAAATTAGCCCACTTCAAGGCCCAGTAAGCCTTGTGCTCCAACTCAATGGGGAGGTGGCATGCTTTCCCGTACACGAGACGATATGGTGTACAACCAATCGGAGTCTTGTAAGCGGTACGAAAAGCCCACAAAGCATCATCAAGTTTATCAGCCCATGAGGCACGATACTCTCCCATGGTTCTTTCAAGAATTCGCTTTAATCCTCGGTTGGATATTTCAGCCTGGCCATTAGTTTGTGGGTGGTAAGTGGTGGAAAGACGATGATTTACACCATACTTAGCCATGACTCTTGCGAATTGGTCATTGCAAAAATGAGTCCCGCGATCACTAATAATGGCACGAGGCACACCGAATCTAGCGAACAGCGATTCAAAAAGTTACAAACCACCCTTGCGTCATTAGTAGGTAAAGCTTTGGCTTCAACCCACTTGGAGACGTAGTCAACGGCTACAAGGATGTATTTGTTTATTTTAGATGAAGGGAATGGCCCCATAAAGTCGATACCCCAAACATCAAAGATTTCACATTCTTGTATGAAATTCTGAGGCATCTCGTCTTTATGTGTGATCTTGCCTTGTTTTTGGCAAGCATCACAACGTTTAACCATCTCGTGAGCATCACGGTAAATGGTGGCCCAATAAAATCCCGAGTCAAACACTTTTTTGGCGGTGTAGTTGGGACCAAAGTGACCACCGGTGGGTCCTTTGTGGCAAGCGTCAAGGATTTCTAAAGCTGCCGGTCCATCGACACATCGGCGAATAATCAAATCAGCACATTGTTTGAATAAGTCCGGGTCATCCCAAAAGTAAGTCTTAATGTCTTTGAAGAACTTTTTCTTTTGTTGGGATGTTAACCCGTCAACGAGAATTCCACCCGCCAAGAAATTTGCAATGTCCGCAAACCACGGGGTTTCATCAGAAGTCGAGTTGATAGACATTAAGGTTTCCAGGGGAAAAGAATCATTGATTTCTTTGTTCGGATGATCCCCTTGGTAAGGATCCTCAAGTCTACTGAGATGATCCGCGGCTAGGTTTTCAGCTCCTTTTTTATCGCGAATTTCGATTTTAAATTCTTGAAGTAGCAAAACCCAGCGAAGAAGTCTTGGTTTGGAATCTTGTTTAGTAAACAAGTACTTCAACGCGGAATGATCGGTATAAACGATTGTGGTAGAAAGGACAAGATAGGGGCGGAACTTTTCAAAGGCATAGACAACAGCTAAAAGTTCTTTTTCGGTTGTCGTGTAATGCATTTGAGCCCCCGTCATTGTCTTGCTAGCGTAATGGATTGGTTGGAAGTGTTTATTCACTCTTTGGCCCAAAACCGCACCAATAGCAAAGTCACTAGCATCGCACATCAACTCGAAAGGCAGCTCCAAATTAGGGGTAACCAAGACGGGTACCTTAGTAAGCTTATCCTTAAGCAAGTTGAAGGCTTCAATACACTCGTTAGAAAAGATAAAAGGAGTGTCTTTTTCCAAGAGGTGGGTCATCGGGCGAGCGATTTTAGAAAAATCTTTGATAAAGCGACGGTAGAAGCCCGCGTGACCCAGGAAACTTCTCACACCCTTCACGGTTGAAGGTGGAGGCAATTTATAAATAACATCGACTTTAGCACAGTCCACCTCAAGACCGGCTTTGGAGATCTTGTGTCCTAGCACGATGCCCTCTTTTACCATGAAATGGCATTTTTCCCAATTAAGAACAAGGCGAGTGTCTTCACACCGCTTTAGCATACGTTCTAAATTGTCAAGGCAAGCAGAGAAAGAGTCACCACAAACCGAGAAATCATCCATGAATACTTCCATAGTGTCTTCCACCATGTCATGGAATATAACCATCATACACCTTTGGAGCGTCCCAGGAGCATTACATAAACCAAAAGGCATGCGTTTGTAAGCAAATGTTCCGTAGGGACAAGTGAATCTGGTCTTTTCTTGGTCCTTGGGATCGATGGGAATTTGAAAATACCCGGAGAAACCGTCTAAAAAGCAGTAATAATCATTACCCGCTAGACGCTCGAGCATTTGATCCATGAAAGGAAGAGGAAAGTGATATTTTCTCGTGGCATCATTGAGCTTGCGATAATCAATACAAACTCTCCACCTAGTAACGAGACGAGTGGGAATCAACTCGTTGTGTTCATTGGAAACAACGGTTATTCCACCCTTCTTGGGTACACAATGGACGGGACTTACCCATGGCGAATCCGAAATAGGGTAAATCAAGCCGGCATCAAGAAGTTTGATAACCTCTTGTTTGATGACGTCATGAATTCGAGGATTAACCCTTCTTTGGCTCTGGATTGCGGGTTTAAAGTCATCTTCCATGAGAATCTTGTGAGTACAAAAGTTCGGATCAATTCCGCGGATATCGGAAATTTTCCAAGCAATTGCCTTGTAATGATCTTTAAGCACGGTGATGAGGCAATATTTCTCTTCTTCTTTCAAGTCCTTCGCGATGATGACGGGCGACTTCTTCTCTTCTTCCAGGAACATGTACTCGAGTTGGGGCGGCAACTCCTTAAGTTCTAAATCCGGAGGATTTTCGATGGGAGGCGTTTTCAAAGTCGGAGCATCGATAGCAATAACCGTGGGAGATGGTGGAGAAATATTGTCGTCTTTAAGAAAGTTCTCAATGAGGCGAAGATCTTCATCCTAATCGGTGGGAGAATTGGCATGTTCTAAGTTCACATCTCCCATGGTGGCTTCAAAATCTTTCCAAACGAAATCACTTTCTCCAAATAGAGATAGTGATGAGTCAATAGAGGAAACGGTCTCAACATTAGGAAGAGAGGTAGGAATACTTTTACAAGCATCTTTGAAGTGTTCTTCACAAGCCTCATCAAGAACGTCAATACAATTAACACTCTCGTTAGAATAAGGCTATTTAGAAAGCTTTCCCATGTTGAAGACAATTTTATCGTCACCCACTCTCATGATAAGCTCACCGGCTTCAACATCGATGAGAGTGCGACCGGTCCTCAGGAATGGACGACCAACAATTAATGGCACACGAGGGTCCATCTCGTAGTCGACGAGGACGAAATCGACAGGAAAAGTGAATCTGTCGACTCCTACAAAGACGTCTTCGGCTATCCCCACTGGATAAGCAACCGTACAGTTAGCTAATTCCAAAGTCATTTTGGTGGGGACTAGCTCAGGGAGAGATAATTGCTTCCAAACGCTTAGAGGCATTAAGTTAATACTGGCACCTAAATCAGCTAGGGCCATGCAATTCTCTACTCCCGGGAAGTTTCAAGGGATTAAGAAACGACCCGGATCACCAAGCTTGGTTGGCAATTTCCTTAAGAGCACTGTAGAGCAGTTCTCATTAAGTTGGGTGTTAGCAATATCAAGAAGCTTCTCCTTGTCACTAAGAAGATCTTTGAACATTTTTGCATATTTGGGCATGTGAGCGAGAGCCTCAGCGAAAGAGATGTTAAAATTCAATTGTTTAAACATTTTTAGAAAGTTCGAAACTTGAATATCATCCTTGCTTTTGAGCTTCTCTTTCCTCAACCTTGAGGGATAAGGTATATCGAAAGAAGAGGAAGTCTTTGGGAGAATAGGATCACTCACATCCTTGGGTGGAGGAGGGGTAGAAGTAAGAGGTGGAGAAATTGGGGAAGTAGAAGGATGAGGAATAGGAGCAGGGGACTCTTTCTCCTTAGTCACAATCACCGGTGGAGGTATAGGAAGCTCGGGTTCCTTGGTACCTTTGCCACTGCGAGTGGTGATTGCTTTCATCTCCCCTCTTGGATTCGCAACGGTGTTACTCGGAAGAGTACCCGAAGAAGAGGGTTGATTACCTTGGAAGAAACTAGCCATCATGTTCCTTAAGTCATTCGTTTGACTATCCAAAGTGTTTCTCATATCAGCTCTCAGATCGTTTCCTTGTTTCACCAGGTCTGCTTTCAAGTTGCGCACTTCCTGTTGGAGATTGTCTACGATCACATCGTTAGTCCTCATGTAGGTTCCAATGTCTTGGTGTAATGCGGTGGGTTGGTTGGGAGGAGCATTGTATGCGGGTGGTTGATAAGCAGGTTGCTGGTAAACTTGGTTGTTTCTTTGAGGTGGATGTTGTTGTTTGTGAGGTGGTATGTATGGTCTACGAGGTTGTTGTTGTTGTTGAGGAGGGCGGTTGAGGTTTTGTTGTTGGTTTGGGTTGTTAGGAGTAAAACCGGGTGGTGAGAGATAGTTGTTTGAGCGGTAGCTAAGCAGGTTGCGGTCACCTTAAGGACGAGTTTGATAAGCGGGTTGAGGATAGGTACCGTATGCTGCATTCACATTCTCAGAAGGGTAGTCTTGGGTGGCGGTACAAGTGGTGTAAGAGTGAGGACGCCCGCATATTTCACATGGTTGGCTTACATCATTGACTTGAGCGTTTTTAGCATTGATACTGTTGGTGTTGCTAGCGGTTTGGGTAGCAAGCGATTCAAGAAGCGCAGTGATTTTGTCAATTCGCTTGTCGCTGTCACTAGTACTAGCACTAGCGATATTGGTCCGAACACTCTTGGTTTGCACACGAGACTTATTTTCAATAATATCCCAAGCGGCATTAGAAGTCTTAGCCAAAATATTACCCCCTGAGGCACTGTTTAGTGAATCTTGGTCATTCATGCTTAAACCATTATAAAAAGTGTTAATTTGGTGCACTTTGGTAAAACCATGTTTTGGGCATTTTCTCAAAAGGGCTTTGAAACGGTCCCAAGATTCACTAAAAGACTCATCGTACTTTTGTTCAAAATTGATAATTTCATTCCGCAAAGCGGTAGTACGAGAGGGTGGGAAAAAGTAGTTGATAAATTTGGTCTCCAAATCCGTCCACGTAAGAATACTCTGTGGCGGTTCCTTAGCAAGCCAATGCCGGGCTTGTCCCTCTAAAGAAAAGGGAAAAAGTTGTAAACGGATTACCTCTTGTGGAACACCATTGAATTTGACCGTACTAGTGAGTTGCAAGAATCTCTTGATGTGGTCATGTGGATCATCAATGGTACGTCCCAAGAATGGTTGAGCTGAGACCATCTGGATAAAGCCGGATTTGAGCTCAAAGTTGTTGGCTGCAATCGCGGGTATGAAAATTGGATCATCGTTACCATCTACATGTGCTTGTAGAAGTTCAATCATCGGGCGATTATCCGGTAGAGGCTCATTGTTGTTGTTATTATTGTTGTTGAAAGGTGGATTGTTATTGTTATATTATTGTTTTGAGGTGGGTTATTGTTGTTGTTTTGTACACCGGCCATGTCTAAGTCTTCGAGAGGCTCGGGCTCTTGATAAGACGTTGATCGTGTACGCATGCACCTGCAAAAGAACTAACAAGGCAAAAACAAAGCAAAAATATTTTTGGTTTTTATGTTTTTTTTTTTTTTTTAATTTTTAGGATTTTTGAAAATTTTATATTTTTTAGGATTTTTGAAAATTTTTAGGAAAAAGTAACGTTCACGGTGAACGGATCCCAAAATCCAAGTTCTCACAAAAAACTGTTGATCTTAACGAGAAGAGCCGGCAGCGGCGCCATTTGATACAAGCGTTTTTGTATGAGTTCAGATTTAATATCTCGGTATCCTCTCGAATTGATCTCAGCTCTAAGTGGAATGATTTGTTCTTGGTTAATAAAAAGGTGTTGGTTTGTTTATCTATTTTAAACTAATGACAAATACGTAAGTGTCGAAGAGTAAAATTAAAGCTTTGAAAGATTAAACTAGATTGACAAGTTAAAAGTAAATGCTTGAAATCGTAAAGAAGTGATTAGAAAAATACTTTGAAAACTCAAATAAACTAACACCTAAAACCTTAAGCTATCGGAATATAATTAAAACTAGTCCATCGGAATCCCAGATCGGAATGTGCCATCGGAATCAGTGTCAAGACAATCCATCGGAATACCAAAAATGCAAGCCGTCGGAATGTGGTCTATCGCAATACAGTTCTATCGGAATGTTCTAGATCGGAAAGTCAGATCGGAATATCATAAATACTTCTGTCGCAATGACTTACTATCAGAAAGTTGCAAACTAAAAATGGCCAGAGTTTCGACTTAAAAAGGAACCTTAGTCCCGTCGGAATTTGCGATCGCAATGTGCGATCGCAATCCCAGATCGGAAAAAGGCGTAAATGCCAAACTTATCGCAAAGTAAAACCCTCTTGGGTTATTGCGATCTAACACACAATACATTCGGAATATACAAAACCCCAAGATTGCGATGAAGTGCAAAACCAATCCGAAAATGGTGAAAAGCTGAAATTTCAATAAGCACATACAATAAGCTATTTTAACCGAGACTTAAACACTTCAAAAAGGTTAAATTGGACAACTTTTGAAAACTAAAAATCATAAACTTTATAAACAAAACTTGTGAAAGACTAAACCTTTTTAGTAACCTGAAAAGTAAAAAGCTAAAGCATGAAATAAGCTAATAAGCATAAAGAGCTTATAGCCTAAACCAATTAAAAGCTTAAGAAGTGGTAAAAAGATTGATCTTTTAACTACTTGAACATGAAACGAAACCAAACCGTAAGGATTGTAGCTTTCGGATTAAAGGCAAATTGAAACCAAGAAATGTAGGAAGAGATTAAAGAACACAAACTTAAACTTAAACTTTTAATTAAGAAACTTAAAATACAAAGATTAATGAAAAGTTTAAAATTTGAAGGATGAAAACAAGGGAAAATTTAGTGAGAGAAAGTTGGGAACTTTCTCTCTCTAAACTAGATAAAAATGAAAACTAAAAACTAAGCTAAAGACTAACTCCCCCCAAATTTGTGAAGTAAGGTCCTATATATAGGCGTGTGGTGGTGGGCTTGTGAATGGGCTTTGGTTTGGGCTTCGTTTCTTCTTTAGTCTTTAGTCTTAACGTCTCTTTTAAATAAACGTTTCCGACTTTGGATCTTTAGAAGTGTCGGTGAATAGTTCCAACTCGTCTTATAATCTTTTGTTTAATAGACTCGAGTTCTTCGACATATAAGAATCTTCCATCTTTGGCCTTTTTCTTTGATAAATCTTCAAATAGGCGCAATGACTTCAAATCTTTTGCATCTCTTGGGCAATTGACTTTGTCTTGAGTCTTTTTCTTCGATAAAACCCGTGCAATCCCATGTTTTCTTCAATATTCACCCGGTTGACTCTGAAAACACAATAAACACAAAAACCACGCATAATTCCAAACAAATGATATTAAATACGTGTTTTGGTCTCGTTTTAGCCAGAAATAAGTGGTAAAAGGATGGGTGTTTTCACACCTATCAGTAGGTATCATAAAACTTGAGCAACTTCCTTCGCCATAGAGATTAGGTACTTTGTATTCAATCCAAGGTACATTATCCAGATTTATCGCCTTGACCATGGTGAGTGATGTAGCATATTTCTTCGCGCCTTTTTCAAGATACTCGAGATCTGACAGATGATAGGTGTGTAAACACCCATCTTTTCTACCACTTAATTACAATAATAACCGGACCTAAACGTGTATTTTATGTCTTTTTTGTCGGAATTATGCGTGGTTTGTGTTTTTGTTGTGATTTAGGATGAAAAGGTGAAAAGTGGAGAAAACACGGACATTCACGGGCATTTACGGACTTTTATTGAAGAAAAGGATGAAAGACGAAGTCAAGAAGTCAAGAGTGCAAAAATAATGGAAGTCCACGACCAATTCTGAAGATTTATCGAAGAAAAAGTCAAAAGACGGAAGTTTATCAAAAGCCGCAGAATTCAAGTCTATTTTATTGAAGAATTTAAAGACGAGTTCGAAGGAATCCCGAAGCCAAAAGTCCCTTAAGTCCAAGTTTAAAGAAGATTAGAAGAAAAGGACAAATGACGCAATTAATGAAGATTAATAAAAGAAGGGACTTGATCTTGCAATTAACAAGAAAGGAAAGAGGGGAGGAAGCTTCCTTAATCATCCCCTATAAATAGATTAGATTAGTCATTTTTTTCACTCTTGTTGGCTAAGGTGACAATTAGTCTTCCACCATTTTCATATCTTGTCATTTACTTTTCATGTCATTTAAATTCATGTTATGCACCTTATTTACCATTTAATTCCAAGTAAGTTTTCATTTTAATTCTTGTCAAATCTTTATTTTATCTTGTCAATCTCTTATCTACCTTTCTTATTCTTTGATTCATGTGTTCATGTTTATGCTTTTATTTTGATCCAAGTGGTTTTTGATTATTGTGGTAAAAGTTGTTTGATTTCGTGTTTTAAATTGCTTGTTGATGTTTATTTGTTAAATCGTTACTGTTTATATTTATACTTGTGTTTGATTTTGGTCACTTTGTGTTTATATCTGCTACTGTATCTATCTCCTTGTTCTTCGGAAGTTTTTGCTTTGTTTCTGATATTTCCAGGAGAAGTTCCAAACCAAGGAAAGGACTGAAGTGCTCATTCGGAAGTCCAAACTTCCGAACCAAACTTGTTCATTCGGAAGTCTTAAGCTTCCGAACCAAGCAGGCTTCATTCGGAAACTTCCGAACCGAGACTCTTCATTCGGAAGTCCAAAACTTCCGAACCAAACATACTCATTCGGAACTCCAAAGTTCCGAACCAAGGGTTTCATCCGGAACTTTTCAAAAGTTCCGAATCAACTTAAAGTTCCGAATCAAGGACCAAAGTTCCGAATCAAGGCTATTCATTCGGAAGTCAGAAACTTCCGAGTCAAGGTTGTTCATTCGGAACTTCCATAAGTTCCGGATCAAGGGTAATCTTCCGACTCAAGAAAGGTTCATTCGGAAGTTCTAAACTTCCGAATCAAGGATCTTCATTCGGAAACTTTTGAATCAAGGGGTGACCTAATACTTCCGAATCAAGGCAGATTTTACAAGTTCCGAATCAGTAAGTTCCGAACGAAGCATTGTTTTGGATAAGTGACATATTCAGACCAATTTGTTCCGGATCAAGGATTTTGGTAATATTCCAAGTGAAGAAGAATCATTTCAACCAAAGGTGACATTTAGGACGAGTGATTATTCCAAACGAAGGTTTATTCCGAATGAGCTGTATTCAGGTTCTTATTAGCTTTTGTCCTTGATTTTTATTTTCAAGCTTTATTTTTTCAGCCTTTTATTTAATTGCACTTTTAGATTATTTGCCTTAGTTTTATTTTAGACTTGCCTTAGTTTTAATCGCACTTTAAGTTTGCCTTAGATAGATTTAAGTTTACGTAATTTACTTTAGTGCCTTTAATTTCAGCCTCGTTTTTTAAACACTTGAACCTTTACTTTAATTAGGCTTAGATTTATTTCAAGAGCACATTTACTTTAATTGTTTTGCACCTTTTAATTTAAAACACTACAACGACACATCTTTGTTCCCACCAAAATAAAACGAAGACACATAGAGAACTAAGATCAATTCGATTAGACATACTTAAAACGAATCTTTTTAATTAGGTAAAAACCTAGTTATTAAATGGCGCCGCTGCCGGCTCTTTTCGTAAAGATCAACAGTTTTCTGTGCTAGACACGTTATTTTTGGGATCCGTTCACTTGTGAACGTTATTTTTCTTGCCTTAAAAATTCAAAAAATCATAAAAATTATAATTGATAAAAAACCATAAAAATTAAAATTTAAAAAATCCAAAAAGATTTTATCTTTATTGTGTATATATATTGTCTTTGTGTTTGGTTTTGTTTTCTTTTGCATTTTCAGGTGTATGCGTACTAGATCTTCTAATTATCAAGAGCCCGAGCCTCAAGAAGATTTAGATATGGCAGGTGTTAACAACAACAACATTCCACCGAACCTGAATAATAATAATAACAACAATGCTCTTCCACAGCCCGATCTTCGGACCATGGAGGAACTTTGTCAACCAACAATGTTTGGACGAGGAGGACCGATTGCGCCGATGCAAATCAACGCTCCTACGTTTTCGTTGAAGCTGATTCAGCAAGTGCAAACAAACCCATTTAGAGGATTGCCTGATGATGATGCCAACAAACATCTCGACAAGTTCATTACAATCACCCAAAGCATGAAGTTGCCTGGTGCCACAATGGATGTTCTCCGCTTACAACTCTTCCCCCATACTTTATCGCATCATGCCGAGAAATGGTTTGATCGTCTCCCGAAGAATTCTATTCACACTTGGGATGACATGACTCAACGCTTTCTTTCGCGCTACTTTCCACCATCCATGGTCACAAGCCTTCGCAATCAGATCAGCGGTTTCATGCAAGACCCTGATGAATCTCTTTTTGACGCTTGGGAGAGATATAATGTCTTGATCGACCGTTGTCCAAACCACAACATGCTTCCCGTCACATTGATTGATACTTTCTACAACGGATTGACTTTTCGAGATCGTGATACGATCAATGCAGCCGCCGGTGGCACATTTATGAAAAGGAGACCCGAGGAGTGTAGAGAGTTAATTGAGAACATGACTACTCACCACAAGAACTGGGATTCCTCTGCTTCTTCTAGGAACAACCCGAGAGTCAATGTTTCCTCAACCTCAGCAAACCCTGAGATGACCGAACTCACCCGCATGATGGCTGAAATGAGCAAAAGTATTACGCTTCTCGCTTCAAACCAACAACAACAACAAGTTAAAGCGGTTGCTAATCCTTGTGAAACATGTGGCGGTCCTCACTCATACACCGATTGTCCTTCGACACAAGGAAATCCGGAAAATGTGTATGCAGCTTACGGTAATTATTCACCGGAAAATTACCAAGCTAGACAACAAGGGGATAGAAACCTGCTGAGCTACCGTTCTAACAACTACCTTTCACCCGGTTTTTATCCTCAAAACCAAAACCCCGCCAACAACTACAACAGAAGCAACCAAATCCCACCTCGTGCTTCTAATCCTTATCAACCACCCACCCAACAACACCCACCCATTAATCCCGATGTTGACACCATCATGAGAACTCAAGGTGAGCAAATCAAGAATCTACAGAGCCAAATAATCAAATTGAAAGGAGATATCTTGAAGCAAGGTAATGACATCAGAACCGAGGTTCGTGAAAATCTTCAATCCTCCTTCATTACTCAAACAACTGAATTAAAGAATCTGTTGGCTAGTTTCTTGCCCGAAGCTCAACCTTCTTCTTCTTCGGGTTCTCTACCTTCAAACGCCGTCACCAATCCGAGAGCTAATGTGAGTGCTATAACTATGCGTAGTGGAATTACCATTGTCAATCCACCTGACTCACCACCATCATCTACACCCCCTCCACCACCATGTATCCCTACTCCTCTTACACTTAGTGATAGTACACCATTACAGTCTCCGCCTCGCCATGACGATGTATCTCGGAAGGACCCTTCAACATCACAACCTTCACCGACTACACCTTCACCTAACCCCTATCAACCAGAATCCCATACCCTTCTCGCATAGGCAAGACCAACGATCTAACCAAGAATGATTGTCAAGTATCGAAATATGTGGATATGCTATCTAAAATGACCATCAACATTAGCCTTGTTGAAGCACTTTGCCACATGCCGAAATTTGTCAAAGCATTCAAGGAATTGCTTAGCAAGAAGGAGAACCTGATTGAACTCGCCAACACACGCTTAAATGAAAACTGCTCTGCAGTCCTTCTTAGAGAACTTCCGGAAAAGCTTGGAGATCCCGGTCGTTTTGTGTTGCCTTGCGTGTTCAACAAAACTGAAGAATTTACTGCCCTCGCTGATCTCGGGGCTAGTATTAATTTGATGCCACTCAGTGTTTGGAAAACACTATCATTACCCGATCTCATTCCAACAAAGATGACTCTCGAACTTGCAAATCGCACTCTCGCTTACCACGTTGGTATAGCCGAAGACGTGTTTATCAAAGTTGGCACATTTACTTTCCCGGTCGATTTTGTCATAGTTGATTATGAAATGGACCCTCGTATTCCTTTAATACTTGTTCGGCCATTCTTGAGGACCGGACGTGCTTTAGTAGATGTGGTCGAAGGTGAGTTAATCTTACGAGTCGGGGATGATTCAAAAGTTTTTAAAATGGGGAAGCTTACAGGCAAATCTTTTGGAGGCCGAGAATCAGTGAATATGATAAATGTGCTCGATGACTTTACCGTCTATGACAATCCTGTATTCGAGTCTTCCACTGATAATCCACTCTTTGAAGATAATGTGGATGATTCTCACTCTACTTTGGACGCTTCCCCCATTTATGATTCTCAACCGGTCTTTGATGCTTATGATGATGATGATTCTAGCTCAGACTCGGATGATTTTGATGATTGTATTTCTGAGTATCCCGAGCTGCCCACTTTCGATGATTTCGATGAGGCTGATACTCTCTCGAGCGATTCTTCACATGCTGAAGATACTCCGCCATCACTCGATCCTACTTTGGATGATTATTCATTTGAGGAATATTACTCTGAATTTCTCAACACATACTTCCCTCATGAAAGTGATGCTCCTCCTTTGGACTTTGAAGATTATCGTCTTGATCCTACTTTGGATTTGAAGAGCATTTTGTCAAAAGAGAAGAAACCGGTCGACACCGACATCCGTTGCACTTATGATTTGACACCTCTTTGTCCCACTTCTGAGGACGAGGTTGTGCTTCTTTGCGGATCTTCTTCACACTCGGCTGAGCCTAAGTGCTATTTTCCCTTGAAGGAAAAGGTGTTCGACCCCGGTATTGAAGTTTGTAAGCCATCTCAGTATCCACCTGATGAAATAAAAGGAAAAATCTTTGGACCTATTGAAGACATGCTTGCACCACTTCATCCTTGCTTCCACCGTGCTTTATCGCTGCTTAAGGGAACCTTGCCACTTCTCTTTTGGCTTGCCTTGTTCGCCTTAAGCTCTTGCTTATTGATGGATGAAAACTATGTCTTTGATCCCGGTGGATATGTTTCATGCTTTTTCCGTTGATGATCAAGGTCGAGTCAGGCTCACGACTCGGTTAACAAAAACCAAGCGCTTCTTGGGAGGCAACCCATGCATCTATCTTTCCGCTTTCTTTACCATAAGTGTAGGGGGGACCCTTTGGATTGCTATTTCCTCTCCTCACTTCTTAATCAGGGATTCGAGCTTCAATGATCCACTCTTGATGATTCTTGACGACCCGTGATTCCGTGTTCCACTTCTTCCCGGTTCTATCCTAAACTCTTTTCGATTCACTATTTTATATTCTCTCAATATTAAAATAGGAATCTCTTTAGTGGTCTTTTCCTTAGCGAGATTTAAACAACGTGCACAATGTCCTAAGTGTAGGGGAGTTTACTCCCACATGCTTAAACATTGAGGACAATGTTTATCTTAAGTGTAGGGGGGACTTCTATCGAAGTTAAGTGGTCTTTTCCTTTTGTTTGTCCTCATTTTAACCGGAAAATCAATTTTTCGACATTTTTCAAAATTTTTGATCTATTTTGGCCTATTAGTTTTTCCCTTTGTATAGTTATTTTCTTTCTTTGCTAGAATAAATGTTTAATAAGTGGTTTTAATTTTCAAACATTGTGAATCTTTTGACTCAATCCGAGTTTACTCTAGCTAGTATCCTTAACGTGTTTAAGTCAAGTTTTGCTAGGATTTTATATAGGGAGCTATAAAACGCGAAAGTCTTAACTCTCACGGGTTAAGAACAAGAACTTTTTGCAAGTTCCTATAATTGATCCTAGAGAGTCGTTTATCAAGGGAACTTTAAGATGCGATTTCTAAACTTGAAAAAGTCCAAGAATTTGCAAGATCCTATAGGCGACTCGAAAACCCAAAACTTTGATTTAATTGGCTAAGTATCCACGAGTCTCATTACTTGAGATTTTAAACTGTGGAGAACGAGAGATGATAGAGCCAATTATAAGTTCGGTATTCTTTCGTGAATTTATGTGAGTTAATTATGAGCCTACTCTCTCATCGCTTGCTAATAAATTTATCTGCTAATAAATAAGGTTGTACGATTTGAAAAGTTACTTAGCTTCTAGCCCCAGATCGTTTAAAAGTTGCTCGGTATAGATAAGAGTTCATAGCCAAGGCATAACTTATTGAAGCGGGACGCGAAGATTGGCGAGTCCGAAAAGGCCCTAACAAGGCATGAGGGCTATATTTTGTTGCTAAAGATCCAAAGTGATGTGAAGAATCATTTATCGAAAATCAATATGAAGGATCGAGACACACGACGTAAAGCAAACTCCCCAAAAGTCATGGAGAAGTGTATCCGAAAAGACCCTAACAAGGTATGAGGATAAATAGATCCAAGTCATAAAAGGAGGCGGATCGTTGTATATCAAAGTCCAAAATTAAGATTGGAGAAAAATGAAGAAGTCGTGGTCCAAGTATGAATCTCTCAAAACTTCAAAGTGAAGAATTCCTATTATGAAGAGAAGACCATTATTTCATGAACGTCTCTCAAGATTTGAAGTATGAAGTCGCTGCCAAATAACGGTCCGAGAAAGGTCTCAAATCGCGAAGCGAGTTATGCCAAGATATGAACTTTATGAGGTCCCGAGAAGCAGTTTTAAAAGATTTGGTCCTTTAGCTAACTATTGATTAAATCGTTCACTTTATTTTCAGACTAAATAACTATCAAAATAAGTCAAACAAAGCATCCTCGTGATCATTCAAGACAACAATAAAATATAAGAGATACCCTTAGGAATAAGGGAGTATAAGTGAGTAATTGGCCCACATGAGTTCGTGTTAGTCTACTAACTTATAATAACAATGATCTCGTTTTTAAGCTTGGTTTGGAGAAAGTGAAAACTTGAGGATGATGATTATTCATAACATTTTCAAAACCCAAGGTATGCTTTTGATTTCTTTACTTTGAATGTTTTTAATTTTCTATCTCTTTAATAAAGGCCAACGTGGATTGATTATGATGAAAAGTGTAATCTTGCTTTGTAACTAATGCATTGCATGAGGACATTGCAATGGTCAAGTGTAGGGGATTTGATAGGTGTGTAAACACCCATCTTTTCTACCACTTAATTACAATAATAACCGGACCTAAACGTGTAATTTATGTCTTTTTTGTCGGAATTATGCGTGGTTTGTGTTTTTGTTGTGATTTAGGATGAAAAGGTGAAAAGTGGAGAAAACACGGACATTCACGGGCATTTACGGACTTTTATTGAAGAAAAGGATGAAAGACGAAGTCAAGAAGTCAAGAGTGCAAAAAGAATGGAAGTCCACGACCAATTCTGAAGATTTATCGAAGAAAAAGTCAAAAGACGGAAGTTTATCAAAAGCCGCAGAATTCAAGTCTATTTTATTGAAGAATTTAAAGACGAGTTCGAAGGAATCCCGAAGCCAAAAGTCCCTTAAGTCCAAGTTTAAAGAAGATTAAAAGAAAAGGACTAATGACGCAATTAATGAAGATTAATAAAAGAAGGGACTTGATCTTGCAATTAACAAGAAAGGAAGGAGGGGAGGAAGCTTCCTTAATCCTCCCCTATAAATAGATTAGATTAGTCATTTTTTTCACTCTTGTTGGCTAAGGTGACAATTAGTCTTCCACCATTTTCATATCTTGTCATTTACTTTTCATGTCATTTAAATTCATGTTATGCACCTTAATTACCATTTAATTCCAAGTAAGTTTTCATTTTAATTCTTGTCAAATCTTTATTTTATCTTGTCAATCTCTTATCTACCTTTCTTATTCTTTGATTCATGTGTTCATGTTTATGCTTTTATTTTGATCCAAGTGGTTTTTGATTATTGTGGTAAAAGTTGTTTGATTTCGTGTTTTAAATTGCTTGTTGATGTTTATTTGTTAAATCGTTACTGTTTATATTTATACTTGTGTTTGATTTTGGTCACTTTGTGTTTATATCTGCTACTGTATCTATCTCCTTGTTCTTCGGAAGTTTTTGCTTTGTTTCTGATATTTCCAGGAGAAGTTCCGAACCAAGGAAAGGACTGAAGTGTTCATTCGGAAGTCCAAACTTCCGAACCAAACTTGTTCATTCGGAAGTCTTAAGCTTCCGAACCAAGCAGGCTTCATTCGGAAACTTCCGAACCGAGACTCTTCATTCGGAAGTCCAAAACTTCCGAACCAAACATACTCATTCGGAACTCCAAAGTTCCGAACCAAGGGTTTCATCCGGAACTTTTCAAAAGTTCCGAATCAACTTAAAGTTCCGAATCAAGGACCAAAGTTCCGAATCAAGGCTATTCATTCGGAAGTCAGAAACTTCCGAGTCAAGGTTGTTCATTCGGAACTTCCATAAGTTCCGGATCAAGGGTAATCTTCCGACTCAAGAAAGGTTCATTCGGAAGTTCTAAACTTCCGAATCAAGGAGCTTCATTCGGAAACTTCCGAATCAAGGGGTGACCTAATACTTCCGAATCAAGGCAGATTTTACAAGTTCCGAATCAGTAAGTTCCGAACGAAGCATTGTTTTGGATAAGTGACATATTCAGACCAATTTGTTCCGGATCAAGGATTTTGGTAATATTCCAAGTGAAGAAGAATCATTTCAACCAAAGGTGACATTTAGGACGAGTGATTATTCCAAACGAAGGTTTATTCCGAATGAGCTGTATTCAGGTTCTTATTAGCTTTTGTCCTTGATTTTTATTTTCAAGCTTTATTTTTCCAGCCTTTTATTTAATTGCACTTTTAGATTATTTGCCTTAGTTTTATTTTAGACTTGCCTTAGTTTTAATCGCACTTTAAGTTTGCCTTAGATAGATTTAAGTTTACGTAATTTACTTTAGTGCCTTTAATTTCAGCCTCGTTTTTTAAACACTTGAACCTTTACTTTAATTAGGCTTAGATTTATTTCAAGAGCACATTTACTTTAATTGTTTTGCACCTTTTAATTTAAAACACTACAACGACACATCTTTGTTCCCACCAAAATAAAACGAAGACACATAGAGAACTAAGATCAATTCGATTAGACATACTTAAAACGAATCTTTTTAATTAGGAAAAAACCTAGTTATTAACAGACAAAATGTTCTATTAGAATCGTTGCAGAACCAGCGATGACTGTGGGTGTAAGATGCCGTAAAATTGAGTCTGAATTACGGTAGTCGTCGCTCTCATGGCCTTCGTAAGCTCATTTATGTGATATTCAGCCTCATTATGGCTGATCTTCAAAGTATCAAAGAAATCCACATCCGCGGCTACCATTTTGAGAAGATCCGGATTCATTGTTGGTTTCCCATGATGATACCTTAGGAAGGCCGAGAAATCGATTGGATTGTTTAGGTATTGAGTGAGCTCTAATTCTGTTGTTGTGGCGAAAAGATGTTGTGGTGCTGCATTTATAAGCCAGAGTTGCTCCTGTACAGTCTCGTCTATGATAAGATATTCAGCAAAAGTCGGTTTTGGTACATTTAAGTCTTAGACTTCCATATCGGAATGTTGCTGATGTTCAGAAGGTGTGGAAGGTTGTTCTTTTGACACTGGTATATCATCTTTAGGCATAGAGACTGTAATTTCGTATTCTGGCATAGACCCTGTGGGTTCATCTTCATGCATAGACACTGGAATTTCGTCTTCTTGCATAGGTTCTACAGTTTCGTTGTGAGAAGCAGTAGTAGAAACCAGTTCAATAGACATACCTGTGTCAGTATGCTGAGATTCTGGCACCGTAGCATCCACAGTCTTTTTTGCAGTTCCATCAACTCTTTCTTCAGCTTCCTTAATACCTTTCTCAGTTTCCTTATCACCTTCACCCTTATTTGACTCGTCGCCACTAGTACCCGTTTTGTCATTCTTATCACCCTTTCTGGTCCCATTCCCGTCACTATCATTATCATCATCATCATCCTCATCCCCATCTGTATCCTCATCCTCGTCTTCTCTGTTATCCTCATCCTCTTCTTCCTCGTTCTCTTCTTCTTGTTCATCCTTATCTTTATCCTCTTCTTCCTCATCCTCTTCCTTATTTTGATCATCATCACCATCATCCTCATCACTGTTACCCTCGTTATCTGCATCCTCTAGCTCGTCTTCATCTTCAGACACAGAGTCTTTAGTATCTGCAGGTGTATCTTTAATGATAGCTTTGTTGAGATATTGCAGCACTTTTTGTTTATTTTTTGTTTTACGAGGCCCCATATCTTTCAGTCGTGTTTGCAACAATTGCATCAGTTGAAGAGTAGATAAACATGTGTTGAATAGAGTTGGTAGCTCCTGATAAACATATGACTTCATTTCATGTCGAATGATGTTGGTCATAGTATCATTAATGGACCCAAGAAAGGCAGCATTCTCTCTGTCACGTTTTTTCTTCTCTCCAAGAAATGTTTTATGTTGTCTGTTAAGCTTTGAGACACTGTTAGATATTTTCTTAAGTGTAGACTCGTCAGGTTGCGGTTCCTTGAGGGTTTGTGTGTCAGGATTGGTGATTCTTTCATTTAGTGCTTCAATTTGTTTAGCTTGAGCCTCCAGTTGTTGTTGAAGATTCTGAATCAGTGGATCACTGGCTGTGAGGAATGGGTTGGAGGTGGATGATACTTGTTATACTGATGGAGGAGGTGTAACTACGAGTGTTAGAGAGGTTGTGGATGATACAGGTTGTTCAAGGATTGGTGACGATGTTGGTTCAGTCATTGGGGCGGTAGTTGGTACAGGTTGTTCAACAAGTTCGGGTGTGGGAGTTGGTGTGATGACATCGGTGATGACCGCCGGGGGGGGGGGGGGGGGGGGGGTTAGTGGTGGAATGGTAGTTATTGTAACAGAAGTTATAGGAACGTCCACCATATTTTCATTAATCAGTATTTGTGACTTCGACGCCCTCCCCTTCAAAATTAAGATATTTCATAACATCATCAGAGCCAGAAGTAGACTTACTTTGGAGTTGAGTTCCTGGAATGAGAGTTGCATGAGCATCGTCGTTAATCACAGTGCAAGTTGGTTCCGGTAATGATGTGGTGATTTTGGCATCATGATACAACAAATTTATTTCTGTGTTGACACTGCCACCACCCTCTTCACTATGCTCACGACTTTCAAAGTTGAAGTTATCAACATCTTCATCATTAGGATCTTCATAAAACACAATATCGTCATCAGGGTTACCAAATTCGTCTAAGTCATCTAACGGTGTTGAGCCTGATCCATTGGATGTTGCAAAAGACTCCTCTCTGCTATGTTGAAGAGTGATACGCAGTTGTTTGGCTTCAGAAATGGTTTCTTAAACTGGTTCATCTGTAGCAACAAGTGCTTCTTTACCTTTGGTTTGCTTTGCTCTCTTTGTCCTTTTTAGGGATACTTCTTCCTGTTCATCATCAGTGTGGATCATCTCATCTTCTTCTTCATCTTCATCGACTATTTGTTGTTTCCGCGTGCCTTTATCTTTGGAAGAAGAAGTCATTTGGCGCTTTGCAATCCTTTTCTGCCGTTTATCTGTTTGTTTCTTAGAGGGATCTGCATTTGCTCTTTTAATCTGTGCTTCAATATCCTGGAGCATCTCTTGGTAGTGGTCACTTTCCTTGATCCCTTCATGGATCATGATGTCTGACACAAGAGCTGGTCGTAGTGAGTACTTTGTGAATTGATTATCAGCAGTCATAGTGTCCAACACATTGTCTCTATCTTGAGTATGATAGAATAAATTCCCACGAGGATCAATAGCTGGGTCACTCTTCATGAAGAAGTTGATGATGAGTTTTGTGAACCTTGGAAATGGAAGATGCAACGCCTTCTTCTTGGAACTTGTGATATGATGGCAAAATTCCTCCCAAAGTTATAGTGCATTGTCCACTTTAGATCCAGTGTAGAGACCCCAAAATATATTAGCCTGAGAGGGTCTCATTGCGTCTGATCTACGAATCTTGGAAGTAAGGCATTTTACTAAGATAGTGACAATTGCTTTCCAAGGTTGCCCAATATGTGACGTGTTAAACTGAGATAGAAAACCAATTTCACCATTATAATTCAATACTCGAATTACTCGTAGCAGTTCATCTGTATCTGGGTCATGCACAAAGTGTTCTACTTTTGTTAACTTAGGAAACTTGAATAGTTTCCTAAATTGACGCAATTCAAGTGGCAAGTCCTTCTTGTTGAGCTTGAAAGAGATAATCTTCTTTGACAATTGTTTTGCATGTGTAATTGTGGCTGTCGTCCAAAACTCGTGCATGTATACTTCAGGAACTGTGTTGGGGCACGTAATGCATCCTTTATTGGTGAACAATCAAGGATGTCTGTTGCAATTTTGAATGCTGATAACGCCCAAATTCAACATGTTTTTGGGAGCGTTATCCGTACCTTTGTACATGTATATTGGTTATATCTATGATACTTTTGTGCATATTTGTGCCCAATTGTGTTTGCAAGTCTTTGTGTAGCAAATTGCAGGAATGAAGTGTAAAATAACGCAAAAGTGAAGATTAGTACGAGTACGAAGAATCCTAGTCAAGTTCAAGACCCGTGTACAAGTTACAAGCCTTTTAAGATCAATTTCGGGTGCAAGAACAACTATTTCCAAGGAGCATACAAGTCAATCAGCATGAAGAAGCCACCAACATGATTAAGAAGCCGTCAACTTTTGTGTAGGCAGAAATTGTGTCTACATACATGCAAGATCATACAAGAAGTTTCTAGACTTGATTTGGCTCCAAGTATTTGTCTTTGGCTCCAAGCCATGCATTCACTCCATGCCATCAACTTTGCCTATAAATAAGACCCAAGGGGTCATGCCTTTTAATATCTTTTCACAACAACTCATTAGTAATTTAATTACTCTTTCATAACCACCAAATAAATCTGTCAACCTTCTCCAAACCTCCATTCCCGGATTTGAGCAAGGTAATACTCAGATTTTACTTAGTAAAAATGTTCTTTGAATTGGTCTAATCGAATTGATCTCCGGTTAAAAGTGTGACTCAGTCGTTCTTGGTGAAAAAGAAAGGAAATGTCGTTGATTATCTATAGCTAATTAAAAAGTTAATGCGAAAAGAATTTAAAAATAAACTAAGAATTAAAACGATATTAAAACCAATATTAAAACAAATAGTAAAAAGAAACGATCAATAAAAATAAAAGTGAAAATAAATTTTGACGTAAAATAAAAGTGAAAATAAAAATTAACTTTCAACTTAAAAATAAACTTACTAAATAAAAATGAAAGAAATTGGACTATATGGCGACTTTAAAAATAAACGAGACAAACATTAAAGCGGGCACTTAATAAAAGTTAAAACTTAAACTTTTCGAAAAAATACTAGTACTAAAATTTGACGAAAAATATAACTAAAAATAACTGACTTTCAGAATAAAAATACACACGACTTTCGGATAAAACTAGACGTATAACGGAACAAGTGTCTAACCTAGAGGAACATGTTCCCCCAAGGGGAACAATGTTTTTGGCGGGAAAAAGCACAAGCTAGAAAGTAGGCATGCATGACATTTCTATTCTTATCCGGGTAATGGTTTTGATTGGTTATCCGGGTTTTATTGTTTTGTCTTATCTGGGATTATTGTTTTTTTGACTATCTGGGTTCTATGTTTTGACTTCTAATCCGGGTTTTGGTGCAATCTTCTTATCCGGGTTATGTTTTTTGGGAGTTCTTCGGAATGTATAATAAAGATGTTATCCGGAATATGAAGAAAAGTTCTTATCCGGAAAACTGAAAACTGAACACTATCCGGAATAATAAAAATTGAGGCTAATCCGGAATATGAAGAAAATTCCTTATCCGGGATACTAGGGTTTTGGAAAACCGGATAAGGAACAAAAATAAGCAAAATGAAAAATAAGCTAGAATCTAATAAGCACTCAACCAAAAACTTAACCAAATTGATTTCTAGAAAAAGCAAATAAGCCAAAATTTAAGAACTTTTAAAAACACTAAATAATCTAAATATTTAAAATCAACTTTTTATAAAATAACTTTTAAAAACACTTAATTAAAATTGAGAGAATCACACAAAAAGCTATAAGAACAATAAGCTAAAACATCAAACACTTAAAATCATAAAGAACAATCAAATAAGCATAACAAATAGCAAATAAGCATAAAGATAAAACAAAACAAGAAAGGTAGAATGAGAGTAATGAAAAGCTTGATTTAAAGATTAAGATTCAACAACACAAATTAAAAAACTTACTTGAAATAACTTGAAATTAAGGACAAGTATGTAAATGACAATATGAAAAGTGCATGAAATAAATTGGAGAACTAATTTGTCAAATTAGCTAACACCTCAAAAATGAGGTTAAGGGTCATTATTTATAGGGGAGAGGGAGGAGTAGGTTGCTTCCTTCTTTCTTTCTTTTGTCTTCTCGTCTTTCGTCTTTGACAATAAACTCGTCATTCTCGACTTTGTCTCGGGATTTGTCGATAAATAAAATGAAATCGTCTTCTAATTTCTTCATTAATTAGACTTGGTTCTTCGACTTCGTTAAACTTCCGTCTTTAGACTTTTTCTTCGATAAATCTTCAGAATAGGCCTTGGACCTCCATTCTTTTTGCACTCTTGATCTTTTGACTTCGTCTTTTGTCTTTTTCTTCGATAAAAGCCCGTGAAAGACCATGTTTATTCCCTTTTCACATTTTGGTCCTAAAACACAATAAAAACACAAACCACGCATAATTCCGACTTTTACGACATTAAATACACGTTTGGCTTGGTTATTATTATTATAAGTGGTAAAAGGATGGGTGTTTTCACACCTATCACAAGGTGGTGTAAGAAAAGTCACTTTTGGAGTCCGAAAAGCAAAGTTAACATCACGAAACTCTTAGGGATCATTACCCTAATAATTAGCAACATATTTCCACTTTGTAAGACTCTTGATTATGACTTGTAAGACTATTATTTCAGAGTTTATTTCATCATTTTTTATGAGTAGCTAAGTCTCATTCTACACTTGGTAGGATGATGTTTTTGGTATGAAGTAGTGGTTGTGATTGTGATTTATGTTTATTTCAATGTCAAGCTTTCCTATGAACCATTAGTACTTATGTTTCATGTGACAATTGTTATCAAAACTTAATTTGTTGGTAAAGATTTCATAGGTCGAAAGGTTATTTTCTATCAACAAGTCATAGGCAGTTTGTCTATGATTGGGTATCTTTTGTATTGATCATTTCTTAAGAAGTTTTGATTATCAAGAAACATAATTATAAGTGTTAGCAAATTCGTGAAACGACCGTGAATCGAATGTGTTGGAATTGGATTAAGTCTTGAATTGAGTGATTGAGTCTAATTCTTGTTTTCTTTAACCAAGGTCTTGACGAAGATTACAGCTTTTGAAAACAATAGATTGGATTATCTATCTAATTATCATAATCATATTTGTTAAACGTGTCATCACAATCATACCACTACGGATGCCTAAAATAGTCTTTACCAAGTGTTGCCTTTAATCTTATTATTAATCTCATCATTTTACTTGTTACTTGTTTGTCAACAATTGCTACAATCAACGATTATAGTTTTATTTTTGAATGATCATAGGTTTTCTAAATCCCCGTCAATGATCTCGGTATTACCACATAAAAGCTATACACAAACGAAAGGGTTATACTTGCCCGTACGTTTTTAGTCAATCCGGTAATTCGTGTTATAAATTTAAAACTTGTTCTACAAATCCATCACACGACGGAAGCATCAAGTTTTTGGCGCCGCTGCCGGGGATTTGATTGTGTTCTTAGGTCCAAAATCATCCTATAATCAAACCTATTGTAGCGTTCTTGTTGCCAAAAAACGAAAAATAAAAAAGTAAAAAGAAATAATATATATATATATATATATATATATATATATATATATATATATATATATATATATATATATATATATATATATATATATATATATATATATATATATATTTCAGCAAAATCAACTTTGCCAACCGGCATCTCCACTTGCCACCGGCTTCTGCCAAACAGTCCGCAACGTGCCGACTGGCACGAGTAGTTGCCGACCGGCATCTCTTAAACAGTCCGCATTTTGCCAACCGACACCAATAGAAGCCGATCGGCTTCTCTAAAAAATATTTTTTTTTGGTTTTTATTTTGTTTGGTTTATTTTATTTCCTATTTACTTATTTTCCTATTAGTTATATTTTTTGTGTTTTTATTTTTGTTACTTGTAGTCCTTTTCAAAAGTTCTTTAAGACTTGAATGAACACACGTTCTTCCGGTCAAGAATTGCTTAGTCCATACACCGATCCCGAACGTTATATTCATCAATCTCGAAAGAAAAACCGCAAGAAACAACCCTTTGTTTGTCTTAAAAACCGAATTCCAAAAACAAAAAAGCGAATTCCAAAAACCAAAAACCCACCATTTGATAATCTCTTAGACGCATTTGTCGTCTATAACCCATTTAACGATCTACCATTCCCAATGGCCGACGATCAATCTATGTGGGCAGCCAACCGAGTAGTAGCACCTACCCCCGAGGCTGCTATTGTTCAATTTGAGCTTGGAGAAAACTTCACCGTGAAAGGTCATCACCTTTCAATGATCAAATACCGTCAATTTGACGGCCGTACGTGGGCCAATGCTCCCACTTTCGACGATGAAAGTGAAGATGAAGCCGATGAGCCCGAGAAGGAAGAAACCGTTCCTCCTTCCAAACCCAAACCAAAACAAACCACACCCATTCCAACACCAACACCAAAGGCGTATACACCCAAAATTTCATATCCTCAACGCCTACGAAAGGAAAAGATGGAGGCTCGTAATGCCAAATTCCTTAAGATGATCAAAGAAGTTAAGATCAACGTTCCCCTTGTTGATATCTTAACCGGCATGCCCAACTATGGGAAATTCCTCAAAGATCTTGTGAGCAACCATAGTAAGACGGAGCAAATCTCAGCTGCATTTTTTAATGAAGAATGTTCTGCAGCCTTGCAAAGAAAACTTCCACCAAAGCTTAGAGATTTGGGAAGCTTTCTCATACCATGTACCCTAGCCAACAATGTTGAATGTCACGCCTTGGCCGATCTAGGCGCGAGTATCAATCTTATCCATACTCATTATATAAGAAACTTTCAAACAATACTTTGAAACCTACAAGTATGAGTATACGTTTGGCTAACCACACTTACCAATATCCCATTAGGATAACTGAGAACATGCTTGTTCAAGTTGGCAAATTCATATCTCATGCCGACTTTGTATCCTTGAAATGGAGGAAGACCATCACGTCCCTCTCATTTTAGGACGACCATTCTTGCACACCACCGATGCTATCATTCGTGTGAAGAATAAATAACTCAACCTTGGAGTTGGTGATGATCGAGTCACATTCTTAGTCGATAAAGCTATGCAACATTCTCACTCTAATGATGACACATGCTTCCGCATGGATGTTATCAATGAAGTGACGGAAGAAGAGTTGGATGCATTGCTTGATGACAACGCACCATTCCAAACAACTTCGGAAAAGATTAGCGATACCGATCGTGATCGTGACTTCGAAGAATTCATGGCCCTTGATGCTGAAGTAACTCTAGAAGAAGAGGAAAACAAACCCATCGAAGTTTTGCCTTCGAAGTCGAACTTTATAGTTCACAAATCTATTCATGATCCACCAACGGATCTTGAATTGAAACCTCTTCCCAAACATCTCGAGTACGCTTATCTAGAGAAGGATTCACTCCTTCCGGTGATTATCTCAGCCTCACTCGAGGAAGATCAAAAGAAACGTCTTGTTTCTATGCTCAAAAACCGCAAAGAAGCGTTTGCATGGAAAACATCCGATATACCGGGAATCGATTCGCAATTTTGCAAACACAAGATCAATCTTGAAGACGATGCCAAGCCCGTTATTGAGAGGCAACGTCGACTTAACCCAAACATGAAGGAGATTGTAAAAGCCGAAGTAATCAAACTCCTTGAGGCAGGAATCATCTTTTCCATAGAAGATAGTCCTTAGGTTAGTCCTATTCACTTCGTTCCTAAGAAAGGAGGAATGACTGTTGTGACCAACGAACATAACGAACTTATTCCTACAAGAACCGTTACCGATTGGCGTGTGTGTATTGATTACCGCAAATTGAATGATGCCACACGAAAAGATCATTTTCCTCTACCATTCATGGACCAAATGTTGGAAAGACTAGCGGGGAACAAATTCTTTTTTTTCTCGATGGCTTTTCCGGATATTTCCAAGTACCTATCGAACCATACGATCAAGACAAGACCACTTTCACGTGTCCTTTTGGAACATTTGCTTATAGGCGTATGCATTTTGGTCTTTGCAATGCACCTGTGACTTTTCAAAGGTGTATGATCGCGATCTTTCAAGACATGATCGAAGTATCCATGGAGGTTGATGAGATGGCATTTATACATGATCTCATCGTTCTTTTCGGGCTTTAAATGCATAAAAATGTCATAATATACCATATATATGCTTGTGTTTGTTTACTTGTGTATTTTAGGTATGGATATCGTGAAAAAGACAAAAGATCACAAGATACAAGGAAAAACGAACACGAGAAACGAAGCCGTACAAAGAACCGGGCCCTAATTCATGAAGAATTCAACAAATACCCTTGGAGACTTGAAGACAAACAAGATTGATCCTCATTTATTGAAGAAATGACACTTAAAACCCTTGTATATTGAAAATTACAAGTTTGGTCCCTTAAGTTTGTCAAAATTACACAAAAGGTCCTTCAACTTTGAAGAAATGGCAAGATTGGTCCCTCAATAATTCCAAATTGTCAATTATGGTCCCTCATCAAGCCAAAAATACATTAAAGACCTTTGAAGATCAAGAATGTCCAAGATCAGCCCTTCAAATATGCAAAAGTGGCAAAAATAACCCTTATAAACCTTTTTGGAAAGTTATGTGTCAAAACTGCCAAAGTGTGAAAAATATTTGCAAAGGGAATAGAGTTTTGTTGCTGAAAAACGTGTTATACATGTTTCATCAAAATACAAGGACCAAAGTTGCCAAGGTTAAACATTCAAACCTGAAAAATGCGCCAAACACCTTTTCTCCCCCAATTTCGGATCAAAAGTGTTACTGTTTACCATTCTTCACCCCAGAATTTACTCACTTAAAACAAAGGGTAAATTTCAATTACCATGGCACTTGTGTGATTCACATGTGCAGAAACAAATCCCACACACAAAACCCTCACTCCCACTACTCCTTGGACCCCACACTCAACCTCCTCAACCAATGAAAATGCAACTTAGCCTCCAAGTAATCTGACGTGTCCAAATCAACAGCCTAGGATCCCTGCTTCATATCAAAGCTACTTTAAACGGTTTGGATGCATTTGGACAACTCATTCCATCAAAAAGTCTAGAAGACTCAAGGACATTTAGGGAATTTCACTTCTAGGGTTTGTGAATAGTGCTAGCCTTGGCATTTGCCTATATAAAGACTCCTCAACCTGTGAGAGAGCTTTGTTCTAGATTTTAGCTTTTAAATCTTTGTAATTCCTTTTTATGAAATAAAGTTTGAATTTCTTAAAATTTTGAATTCTAATCTGTTATTTATAAAAGTTTGGTGTTTGATAAGCTAAAATCTGAGTTCCATAATCTTGTTTGAAGGTTTTTGAGGCAAGGTTTTAAGTGATAAAGCTTGTGCATCAAAAATCAGAAAGTTGGTATTATTTTGATCTCACTTTGTGGTTTGTTCTTCTTAGCAGCTTGGAAGCTGGTACTTGTTCTGCTAGTACCTCAGCTCAAACAATCCAAGGCCTGGATGTAGGTCTTGGAGGTTTGCATCTTCTTCCCTTTTCATTTTCTCTTTAAGTTTCTGATTAATTGTGATTTTTGTGGATTTGTGCTTGAATCTGTGATATTGTGCTCTATTATTGTTTATTTGGCTTGGTTTGATGATATTGAGGTGTTGTTAGACTGATTTGTGGGTAAAATCTGCATAAGCCTTTGAAAAATTGTGAAAACAAGTTTTAAAAGGGTGTTTGGGTTTACTGCATAAATTAGATTTGTGGTTTGTTAAGTGGTTGTTTATTGTTGCTAAGTGTTGGTATCTGTTATTTAGGTGCTATTGTTCATCTGTTTGCAGGTTTTGAGGGTTTGAACACATAGATTCATAAAATAGGTCATAAAATCTTGTTTACTTGGTGAATTTGGCTGAAAATTAGGGGACACCTAGATCTAATCATAGACTAGGGTTAACAAGTGTTAAATCTAGGTTAACTACACCAGGGAAGTAGGATTTAAGGCTTGAAATTGGATCTGTGGTCAAATAGATCAGCAAACTTGTTTGCATATTGTTCATTGTTCATCAGAAACTTTTTGTTCTTTGATCTTGTTATTTACTTTGATCCAGTGTTTGATTCTTGTTGCTTTGTGTTTATTCTTAGTTTATATAGCTTGTGTATGCATCCTGTTAAGTTTGGTTGGCTTATTCTTGCTAAATCTGCTTATTAAGTGCTTAACTGCTTATTTCCATATCTGGGCTATATCTGGCAACTGTTTGATTGATTGTGGCTTATTGTGTGAACCAAATTGTGATTTTCTTGTTGCTATTGACTCCTTGTGATTCACTGATCACAAGGGTGCCTTTGTTTCCAATTGAATCCAACCAGAACTCTAAAATAAGCTTGGTCAAATAGTCAAAGCAGTGGGAACTCCTTTCCCCTGCTAGTTGCCACTGCTAGTGTAAAATTGGGTTCAGCTTATCAATAAGCTATAATAGCTTATTTTAACCAGCAAAAACTTTGATTTTGTAATAGGTGCTCATTATTTGACCCATTTGTTCATACTGGAGCATTTGGTGGGTTGACTTTAGGGTTTGACTAGAAAACCAACTTCATTGACTTTTTCATAATTTCATTTGTGATTATTCTGCCTTATTGGTTGTGCTTATTGGATTTTTGTTGATTGATTTGGCTTATTGAGTCCATTTGTGATCTTTTGCAAGTTGAATCAAGTCCTGAGGTGCCTTATTTCTCAAACCCGACTATTTTGTCGTTTTGTGAAATAATACTTTGCTTATTTCTGGCTTATTGAGTGAGCTTTTTCAAAATTTCTTTTTACAGATCTCATAAGCATCCCAAAAGAAGATTGTGTGTCAAATTAGAGCTTATGGCATTGGCTTATTGCTTAATGGGCTGAAAAGTCCAATAAGAATAAGCTGTGTGTTTAATAAGCTGTGATAAGCTCATATTCAGCTTTTGGGCCTTTAGAGCTTTGTTCTTAGAATTGAATTTTGAGTCAGATAGGGCTTTTCCAAGTCAATTGGGCCAAGTTTGACTTTTTGGGCCCAAAAGCCCAATTGTGTTGACTGTTTTTGGTTTTGGCCCATTTGAGGGCCCAATAGGGGTATTCTGGTCATTTCACTTTGATTTTCTGATTATTTAGGTTAAAATAAACTAGTTTGCAAGTTTTTAGAATTTTTTATAATTTTTGGATTTTTAATATTATTTTATTATTATTTTATTATTATTTTTAAAATTTCACTTTTTCCAACTTTTTGCATTTTTCTTAGGTTAAATATATTAAAATAGGAATTTAGCAACTTTTAGAATAATTTTATCTCTTTTAGATTAATTTTTATAATTATTTTAAGTTTTAATAGTTTTTAAATCATTTTAAATAGTTTTTATTAGTTTAAAAATTTATAAAAATAGTATTTAATCTTTTTATGTCATTTTAGAGGTTTACCAATTGAAAAAACTTTATTTGGGCTTTTTGATAATTTATTTGATTTTTAGGGCTTTAATTAGCATTTAAAAATTGAATATTTAATTATTTAAAAGGTTTGAAAAAGTTTTGATCATTGGTAAACTCTTAGTTTATTTATTTTGATTTTTGGTGAATTTTTGGTAATTTTTAGAATTAATTTTTATTTTTTTGGTTTTTAAGGCTTTACGTTTTAACTTTCTAGTAGTAATAATTTTTATTTTTACGTCTTCGTCATCTTCTTTTCTCATCCCCTTCTAAACCAATCATTAATCACAAACATTTAACAAGTTTTTCACACACATATACCTCCTTGGGAAACGAACTTTGAATTCAATAGGGTCATTAGTGCTTGATTTTCCTAAATCATCACTCGATACTTACCGCTCATTTACCCTCCTTTGTTTTCCTAAACAAGAGGTGTAATTTATCACAATCATTTTGGCGCCGCTGCCGGGGAGGTGTGTCGTGATTAATTTGCATTGTTGTTTTTAATATTAACCATAAATAGTATTTGTATTAGTAGAACTCTACTAATACGTATTATCGGTTTTCTTGGTTTTTCTTGTAAAAATATTATTACTATATTGTATTAAGTATCACAATAAATTCACAATATCTCCAAAAGTGTGAAAACACAACCTTAATTGGGATTTCATCACTCAGTTATTGTATTTGAATCTCAAACAAAAAGAAAAAGTCAAAAATAGATAAATACTTTCGTGAAGCTCGATTTTGAAAAATACAAACTATAAGGTGGGTATAAGGCGGGTATTATAAAATATACCCTAAGGAAAAAGGCTCTTAAGTGCTTCGCGCCGCCTCGTTTCCCCGCTTGCTTGTGAGTATTTTGAGATTGAAGGCTAATCGAGGGTTTTGCCGCCCAAAGTATTATTACGTATAATATATTTGCTTGGTTTCTTTGTGATTAAACCCTCTTGAACAATTTGGTTTTCACCAAAGTTCTAAAGTCATTCGAAGGCGTTCACTCCACGTGATCGTTTTCATTCCTTTGAGGCTTCTTTAATCAAGAGTTTGATTCGAGGAGAGATTTTGTAGATTGTTGTCTACGAAGATACACCAAAATCCAAAAAAATTAAATATCATCAAAAACACAAAAAAATTGAAAATTCACAAAACACCAAAAAAGAATCTTCTTTTCTCACCTCCCATTCTTCGTGAAGTTTATGATCACTCGTAATCAAGCAAAACGAGCTCGTAAACGTCTTCAAAAGCAAGCCAATCAAGAGACGTTGATTGTAGAACAACCTCCAATTGTTGAACCTATTGTAGAACAAGAAGTCGTCATGGCTAATCGTACTATGATGGAGTTGCTACAAGCACCCACCGAGGGTTTTGGAGAGGCTATTGTGATTCCCGCCATCCTTGCGGAGAATTTCGAGATTAAGACGGGTTTAATGTCGATGTTGCAAGCAAATAAGTTTAGAGGTCACGAGAAAGACAACCCGCATTACCACATTAGGAATTTTAACCGTCTCACCGCTACTAGCAAGTTTAAGGATGTTCCACATGACGCCATAAAGATGATGTTGTTTCCATACTCGTTAGATGGACCCGCAAAAATTTGGCTTGAGAAAGAACCACCAAATTCGATTTTGACATGGGCCGATCTCGTTTCTAAGTTTGTGAACAAGTTTTTTCCACCATCTAAAACAACACATTTGAAAAATGAGATTTCACGATTTGTGCAAAGAAATAATGAAAGTTTTTCAATGGCATGGGAATGCTTTAAGGAAATGTTACATGAATGTCCACACCATGATATTACGGAATTACATCAAGTTGATACTTTTTATAATGGGCTTAATGATCATGAACGAGATTATTTTAATGTCGTCGCGGGTGGTAACTTTTTGTGCAAGACGAAAAATGAGGCTTTACAAATCATCAATAATAGATCTAAGGTTTATAGCCCTCGTAACACACCGAGTGTTTCCAATTTGGGTTCGTCATCATCGTCACAATCGTCTCGTAGCATTAATGCCTTACATGATGAAGCTAATGAGGAAAATCGGTTTTTTGATAGATTTGCTAATCTAATGTCCCATTGGAAAGCTCAAGAAGCTTCGAATTCCGCTTCGGTTAAAGCGGTTGCTAAGAGTTGTTTGTCGTGTGCTGGAGCTCATGATCTTTCCGAGTGCATTACCGCGGATGGTAACACTTCGAGTGCTTATGTAGCAACGGGAACTTATAACAAAAACGTTCAAGGTTCCCGCCCAAATCAAGCTCCACCAAATCAAAATGTTAATAATTATCGAAACAACAACCAAGGTAATTACAAAGGCAATTCACGTAACTACAACAAGGGGAATTATCAAAATGGGAATGGACAAATTTCTAATCAAAACCAAAACCGTGATTTTCAAAACACTACACAAGGTTTTCAAAATGCTCACACTAAAAATTTGCAAGGAGAATTTTTGGATTATGCTAAAGCAAATGATGCTAAATTTGATAACATGCAACGTGAGATGATTAGCTTAAGATCCGAGTTGAAAAACGAGCTTAAAAATGAACTTGCTAATGAACTTAAAACTCATGCAAACAAAATGGAAGGAAATGTCCAACGTGTTCAACAAAATCAACAAAAGATGGAATTAGGACAACATGAGATTAAGCAAGAGTTATTAAAAGCGGATGCTAGGCAATCAAAATTTGAGGACCGAATGGCTAAGATGTTTGAAGCAATCATGTGTAAACCCTCTTCCTCGGGTGGTCTTCCTAGTGATACCATTGCAAACCCGAAGGGAGAAATGAAGGTTATTACTACACGAAGTGGTAAAACTTTCAAGGAACCAATTTCTCGTCCAAGTACTTCTACGGAGAAGGAAATCGAGAAAGAACCCGAGGTGATGGTCGAAAAGGAGCACATTACAATCCCAAGAAGTACCGCTCATACCACACCTACGGTTGAACCAATACCAATTGTGGAACCCGAGTTTCCAAGGCCGTTGCCTAATGACCAACCCACACCACCTTTACCCTACCCTTCGAGACGAAACAAAGAGAAATTGCAAGAACGTAACAAACAACAAATCGATCTTTTTATAAAAATGTTTCAACAAGTGCATTTTGATGTGAGTTTAGCCGACGCGTTGTTATATATGCCTCGTTTCGCTTCCACTTTTAAAAGTATGATGAGCGATAAGGAAAAGCTTTCAAAGCTTGCTAATTGTTCTTCGGTTTATCTTAACCGCATACCGGAAAAAGTTGGTGATCCCGGAAAGTTTCTCATTCCTTGTGACATACAAGATATGAAAGAATGCCTCGCCTTGGCCGATCTTGGTGCGAGCATTAATTTGATGCCATTTTCCATTTGGAAATCGCTTTCGCTTCCGGCTCTCATTCCTTCGAACATGTCTATCGAGATGGCCGTTCATTCTACGATTATGGCATGTGGAATAGCCGAAGATGTTTTAGTGAAAGTGGGGAAGTTCTACTATCCCGTTGATTTTATAGTAGTTGACATCCCCGCGGATCCTCAAGTTCCTCTAATTTTAGGTCGTTCATTTTTAGACACTTCGAGATCGCTTATCGATGTTCATGCGAGAACTATCACTTTGAGATTCAACGAAGAGGAACTTGTTATAAACGCTACTCAAAACTCGAAACCTTCTCATGTTTATGCAATCGCTACCATCAATCACATCGACATCGTTGATGTGGTTTGCGATGAGTTCTCACAAGAAGTGTTAGGTTTTTCCGATAGCTCGTCAAGTGGCAATCCCACTATTTTGGATCCGATTCTTGCTAATTCCACACCAAATCTCACTCCATTCCAAGGATGCGATCTCACTTCAAAAGAAATCGACAATGAAGATGAGGTGTTGATTAGTGATGATACTTCTATTCCACCATTTCTTCCGCCGATGGAAGTTATGAGTGTTGAACCAGAATCTTCAATCGAGGAACCACCTATCCTTGAATTGAAAGATCTTCCTTCTCACCTTGAATACGCATTCTTGGAAGGTGATGACAAGTTGCCGGTTATTATTGCAAAAGGTCTTGCTAATGATGAAAAAACCGAGCTCTTGAAAGTTCTTAAGGCTCATAAAGGGGCAATTGCGTGGAAAATATCCGACATTAAGGGTATTGACCCAAAATTTTATACTCACAAGATTTTAATGAAGGAGGACTACAAACCCGCAATTCAAAGTCAAAGAAGGGTGAATCCCAAAATTCACGATGTCATCAAAAAGGAGGTCCTTAAACTCCTTGACGCGGGAATGATTTATCCTATATCCGATAGCCCTTGGGTGAGCCCAATCCATTGTGTCCCTAAAAAGGGAGGAATGACCGTTGTGCCTAATGAAAACAACGAGTTAATTCCCACTCGTGTTGTGACCGGTTGGAGGGTGTGTATTGACTACCGAAAGTTAAATGATGCCACTCGTAAAGACCACTTTCCTTTGCCCTTCATGGATCAAATGTTGGAGCGACTTGCGGGAAATGAATTCTATTGCTTTTTAGATGGTTTTTTCGGTTACTTTCAAATCCCTATCGACCCTCGTGATCAAGAGAAGACTACGTTTACGTGTCCTTATGGAACGTTCGCTTATCATAGGATGCCTTTCGGACTTTGTAATGCACCGGGTACGTTTCAACGGTGTATGATGGCGATTTTTCACGATATGATCGAGAAGTCGATGGAAGTGTTTATGGATGACTTCTCGGTGTTTGGCAATTCGTTCACGTCATGTTTATCTAATCTCGAGCAAATGTTAAAACGATGTGAAGAAACCAATCTTGTGCTTAATTGGGAAAAATGTCATTTTATGTGTAAACAAGGAATCGTCTTAGGACATAAGGTGTCGAAGGCGGGGATTGAGGTCGATAAAGCTAAGGTAGACGTCATCGCCAAGTTACCTCATCCCAAAACCGTTAAGGGAGTTAGGAGTTTCCTAGGCCACGCGGGCTTCTATCGTCGTTTCATCCAGGACTTTTCGAAAATCTCTCGACCTATGACACACCTTCTCGAGAAGGATGCTCCTTTTAACTTCAGTGAGGATTGTGTTAAGGCTTTCGAAACTCTCAAAAGGAAACTTACCGAAGCTCCCATTCTTGTTGCTCCTAATTGGGAATTACCCTTTGAAATCATGTGCGATGCAAGTGATTATGCTATAGGGGCCGTCTTAGGGCAACGTTATGACAAACATTTTCGTCCTATCCACTATGCTAGTAAGACGATGACCGAGGCTCAATTAAAGTACACCACAACGGAAAAGGAATTCCTTGCAGTGGTCTATGCTTTTGAGAAGTTCCGACCTTATCTCGTCTTAACTAAAAGCATCGTGTATACCGACCATTCGGCTATCAAGTATCTCTTAGCTAAGCAAGATGCTAAGCCGAGATTGCTTCGTTGGATGCTCCTCCTCCAAGAATTTGATGTCACCGTGCTTGACAAAAAAGGAGCCGAGAATCTAGCGGCCAATCATCTCTCTCGTCTAGAAGATCCTCACAAAGATGTTTTCGAGAACAAGGAAATCACCGAAACATTACCTCTTGAGACTCTTGGTGTAGTGAATTCTAAAGACACCACCCCATGGTTTGCCGACATTGCAAATTACCACGCGGGAAATTTCATAATCAAGGGTATGACGACACAACAAAAACAAAAATTCTTTCGTGACGTCAAGTTCTATTTTTGGGACGACCCTTATCTCTTTCGGATTTGTGCGGATCAACTCGTTCGACGTTGTGTTTTTGGTGCCGAAGCTTCTAATATCCTTAGAGCTTGTCACGAGGGACCCACGGGTGGTCACCACGGTGCTAATCTCACGGCTAAGAAAGTGTTCGATGCCGGTTTCTTTTGGCCCTCTATCTATCGTGATGCACACGCACTTGTAAAGTCGTGTGATTCGTGCCAACGTCAAGGAAAATCGTCTCAACGTGATGAAATGCCGCAAAACATAATTCAAGTGTGTGAGATTTTCAACATATGGGGAATAGACTTTATGGGACCGTTCCCATCGTCTCATGGCAAAAAATATATCCTCGTCGCGGTGGACTACCTTTCTAAGTGGGTGGAAGCTAAGGCTTTGCCTACTAATGATGCTCGTGTGGTAGTGAAGTTTTTGAAGCAACTATTCTCTCGGTTCGGAACCCCTCGTGCTATTATAAGCGATCGTGGAACCCATTTTTGTAATGACCAATTCGAGAAGGTTCTAAAGAAATATGGAGTTACTCATCGTCTTTCTACGGCTTATCACCCGCAAACGAGTGGGCAAGTCGAGGTTTCGAACCGAGCTTTGAAGAGGATTTTAGAGAGGTCAATTGGAGAAAACCGTGCTTCATGGTCCGACAAACTCGATGACGCTTTATGGGCCTTTAGGACCGCTTATAAGACACCTATCGGTTGCACTCCTTATAAGTTAGTCTATGGGAAGAATTGTCATTTGCCCATTGAGTTGGAGCACAAGGCATATTGGGCCCTTAAGCATGCAAACTTTGACTTGAAGACCGCGGGAGATCACCGGAAAATACAATTGAATGAATTGGATGAATTAAGAGATAATGCTTATGAAAATTCATTAATTTTTAAAGAAAAGACTAAAAAGTTTCATGATTTAAAGATTAAAAACCGGGTTTTTAACGTTGGTGATCAAGTGTTGCTTTTTAACTCTCGTCTTAAGATATTTTCCGGGAAATTGAAATCTCGTTGGTCGGGTCCGTTCACCATTACAAAAGTGTTTCCATATGGGACCATTGAGATAGCTCAAGATGATGGTCCTAATTTCAAGGTGAATGGACATAGGCTTAAGCACTAATTTGGTGGGGAAATTCCTTCAATGGTTGCCCTCGACCAAGTCACCTTCCGCAATGATAATTAGCATTGAGGGGATCGAGTCGAGCTCATGAATCGGTAATCAAAAACGAGGTGCCTCGTGGGGGAGATCCTATGCTTATCCTTTATGCTTACTATTCACTAATAAGGGGACTTGTACCCTTTCAACTCGTTGTCTCGTGGTTGTTTGTGATTGTGTTATCTAGATCATTATCATCATCTACGATTGAAGACTCTCGTGTTCGTTTACGTGAGACTCCATCGTTCGTTTGAAGAAGTTTTTCACGAATCCATGACATATCCTTTATTGTTCGAACAATTATCTTTTAGCATACTTAATAAACGGCTTTAGATATATTGTTGATCACCCTTTCCATGCTAGATCCTAAGCATTCAACTCTTCGTCTCTAGTATGGGGGTGCTCCACCTTTAGACTCGAAACATTGAGGACAATGTTTACTTTTAGTATGGGGGGTGAATAGGTACTTGCTTTGCTACGCCCTCACGCTTTCCAATTTTCAATGTTTTGTTGCTAATAAGGCTAAAAATGGCCAAATTTTAAAATTTTCTTAGTTTTCATAAGTGTTTTTAAGACACGAATGTATATTTTCCGATGGGTAGAATAAGAGTTAATTTTTGACTTGATGGGCATTTGGAGCCATTTACATTCCTTAACCCGCTCAATTCAAGTTTTGCTAGACTTTTATATAGGGAGCTTTAAAACGCGAAAGTCTTAACTCTTACGGGTTAAGAACAAGAACTTTTCGCAAGTTCCTATAATTGATCCTAGAAAGTCACTTATCAAGGGAACTATAAAACGCATTCTCTAAACTTTAAAAAGACCAAGGTAGTGCAAGATCCTATAGGTGGCTTGAAAACCCAAAACTTTGATTTGATATAGTCTTAATGAAAGCTAATCCAAATTTGGCTTAATTATGACTTGCATGGCTAAGTATTCACGAGTCTCTTTAATTAGAGGTCTTTATATAGTGAAGAACGAGAAATGATAGAGTTAGACAAGTGAGCATGCTAAACGTAGAACATGAAAATGTTCTTTCAAAAACTCATATGTTTTTAATTGTGGCTTTTTCTTCCCATAAAATCAATGCATTAGGAATAAATCATAATTGCAATAAGTAAGGTCGTACGATTTGAAAGGTTACTTAGCCTCTAGCGCAAGATCGTTTAAAAGTTGCTCGGGGTTGAATAGAGTTCATAGCCAAGGCATAACTTATTGAAGCGGGACGCGAAGATTGGCGATTATCCAAAAAGGCCCTAACAAGGCATGAGGAGCTCTATTTTTGCTAATGATCCAAAGATGATGTGAAGTATCATTATTCCTAAATCAATATGAAGGATCGAGACACACGACGAAAAGAAATTACTCCCCTAAAGATCATGGAGAAAGTCTATCCAAAAAGACCCTAACAAGGTATGAGGATAAATATATCCAAGTCCGAAAAGGAGGCGGATCGTTGTATATCAAAATCCAAAGTAAAGATTGAAGAAAAATGATGAAGTCGTGGTCCAATATGAAGAATCTCTCAAAAACGTCAAGTGAAGAAATTCCAAATATATGAAGAGAAGACCATAATTTCGAGAACGTCTTCCCAAGATTTGAAGTATGAAGTACATGACAAATATCGGTCCGAGAAAGGTCTCAAATCGTGAAACGAGTTATGCCAAGATATGAACTTAACGAGATACACGAGAAGCCGTTTTAAAAGATTTTGTCCTTCGGCTAACTATCGATCAAATCGTGCTACTTTGCTTTCGGACTAATAACTACTCAAATAAGTCAATATGAATCACTTGTGATCCATGACAAATAGATAAAAAATGCTAGTAACCCATTTCCTTTTATAATAACTAGGATTGCGGGGAGAAAAAGTATTACACAATTTGGACGTATGAGTAGTGTTAGCATTGTGACTTGTACCAACAATGATCTCGTTTTTGCACTTAGCATAGAATGTATGACAATAAAGGATGACGAAGTTTGCTCTAAGGGACATTTACTTGTTCTATTCTTTGACCCTAAAAGTCACTTTCGTGATGAAAATCATATGTTATGTCTTTACACATCTTCGTAGTATGTTGCAAGTCTTTTACTTTCCAATAAAGGTTAATAGAATTGAACTTTGGTGATGCTTAGATACTTTATTCTAGCATTGCGTGAGGGCACGGCAATGGCTTAGTATGGGGGAGTGATGAGATGGCATTTATACATGATCTCATCGTTCTTTTCGGGCTTTAAATGCATAAAAATGTCATAATATACCATATATATGCTTGTGTTTTTTTACTTGTGTATTTTAGGTATGGATATCGTGAGAAAGACAAAAGATCACAAGATACAAGGAAAAACGGACACGAGAAACAAAGCCGTACAAAGAACCGGGCCCTAATTCATGAAGAATTCAACAAATACCCTTGGAGACTTGAAGACAAACAAGATTGATCCTCATTTAAAACCCTTGTATATTGAAAATTACAAGTTTGGTCCCTTAAGTTTGTCAAAATTACACAAAAGGTCCTTCAACTTTGAAGAAATGGCAAGACTGGTCCCTCAACAATTCCAAATTGTCAATTATGGTCCCTCATCAAGCCAAAAATACATTAAAGACCTTTGAAGATCAAGAATGTCCAAGATCAGCCCTTCAAATATGCAAAAGTGGCAAAAATAACCCTTATAAACCTTTTTGGAAAGTTATGTGCCAAAACTGCCAAAGTGTGAAAGATATTTGCAAAGGGAATAGAGTTTTGTTGCTGAAAAACGTGTTATACATGTTTCATCAAAATACAAGGACCAAAGTTGCCAAGGTTAAACATTCAAACCTGAAAAATGCGCCAAACACCTTTTCTCCCCCAATTTCAGATCAAAAGTGTTACTGTTTACCATTCTTCACCCCAGAATTTACTCACTTAAAACAAAGGGTAAATTTCAATTACCCTGGCACTTGTGTGATTCACATGTGCAGAAACGAATCCCACACACAAAACCCTCACTCCCACTACTCCTTGGACCCTACACTCAACCTCCTCAACCAATGAAAATGCAACTTAGCCTCCAAGTAATCTGACGTGTCCAAATCAACAGTATCGGATCCTTGCTTCATATCAAAGCTACTTTAAACGGTTTGGATGCATTTAGACAACTCATTCTATCAAAACGTCTAGAAGACTCAAGGACATTTAGGGAATTTCATTTCTAGGGTTTGTGAATAGTGCTAGCCTTGGCATTTGCCTATATAAAGACTCCTCAACCTGTGAGAGAGCTTTGTTCCAGATTTTAGCTTTTAAATCTTTGTAATTCCTTTTTATGAAATAAAGTTTGAATTTCTTAAAATTTTGAATTCTAATCTGTTATTTATAAAAGTTTGGTGTTTGATAAGCTAAAATCTGAGTTCCATAATCTTGTTTGAAGGTTTTTGAGGCAAGGTTTTAAGTGATAAAGCTTGTGCATCAAAAATCAGAAAGTTGGTATTATTTTGATCTTACTTTGTGGTTTGTTCTTCTTAGCAGCTTGGAAGCTGGTACTTGTTCTGCTGGTACCTCAGCTCAAACAATCCAAGGCCTGGATGTAGGTCTTGGAGGTTTGCATCTTCTTCCCTTTTCATTTTCTCTTTAAGTTTCTGATTAATTGTGATTTTTGTGGATTTGTGCTTGAATCTGTGATATTGTGCTTGATTATTGTTTATTTGGCTTGGTTTGATGATATTGAGGTGTTGTTAGACTGATTTGTGGGTAAAATCTGCATAAGCCTTTGAAAAATTGTGAAAACAAGTTTTAAAAGGGTGTTTGGGTTTACTGCATAAATTAGATTTGTGGTTTGTTAAGTGGTTGTTTATTGTTGCTAAGTGTTGGTATCTATTATTTAGGTGCTATTGTTCATCTGTTTGCAGGTTTTGAGGGTTTGAACACATAGATTCATAAAATAAGTCATAAAATCTTGTTTACTTGGTGAATTTGGCTGAAATTTAGGGGACACCTAGATCTAATCATAGACTAGGGTTAACAAGTGTTAAATCTAGGTTAACTACACCAGGGAAGTAGGATTTGAGGCTTGAAATTGGATCTGTGGTCAAATAGATCAGCAAACTTGTTTGCATATTGTTCATTGTTCATCAGAAACTTTTTGTGCTTTGATCTTGTTATTTACTTTGATCCAGTGTTTGATTCTTGTTGCTTTGTGTTTATTCTTAGTTTATATAGCTTGTGTATGCATCCTGTTAAGTTTGGTTGGCTTATTCTTGCTAAATCTGCTTATTAAGTGCTTAACTGCTTATTTCCATATTTGGGCTATATCTGGCAACTGTTTGATTGATTGTGGCTTATTGTGTGAACCAAATTGTGATTTTCTTGTTGCTATTGACTCCTTGTGATTCACTGATCACAAGGGTGCCTTTGTTTCCAATTGAAACCAACCAGAACTCTCAAATAAGCTTGGTCAAATAGTCAAAGCAGTGGGAACTCCTTTCCCCTGCTAGTTGCCACTGCTAGTGTAAAATTGGGTTCAGCTTATCAATAAGCTATAATAGCTTATTTTAACCAGCAACAACTTTGATTTTGTAATAGGTGCTCATTATTTGACCCATTTGTTCATACTGGAGCATTTGTGGGTTGACTTTAGGGTTTGACTAGAAAACCAACTTCATTGACTTTTTCATAATTTCATTTGTGCTTATTCTGGCTTATTGGTTGTGCTTATTGGATTTTTGTTGATTGATTTGGCTTATTGAGTCCATTTGTGATCTTTTACAAGTTGAATCAAGTCCCGAGGAGCTTTATTTCTCAAACCCGACTATTTTGTCGTTTTGTGAAATAATACTTTGCTTATTTCTGGCTTATTGAGTTAGCTTTTTCAAAATTTCTTTTTAGAGATCTCATAAGCATCCCAAAAGAAGGTTGTGTGTCAAATTAGAGCTTATGGCATTGGCTTATTGCTTAATGGGCTGAAAAGCCCAATAAGAATAAGCTGTGTGTTTAATAAGCTGTGATAAGCTCATATTCAGCTTTTGGGCCTTTAGAGTTTTGTTCTTAGAATTGAATTTTGAGTCAGATAGGGCTTTTCCAAGTCAATTGGGCCAATTTTGACTTTTTGGGCCCAAAAGCCCAATTGTGTTGACTGTTTTTGGTTTTGGCCCATTTGAGGGCCCAATAGGGGTATTCTGGTCATTTCACTTTGATTTTCTGATTATTTAGGTTAAAATAAACTAGTTTGAAAGTTTTTAGATTTTTTTATAATTTTTGGATTTTTAATATTATTTTATTATTATTTTATTATTATTTTTAAAATTTCACTTTTTCCAACTTTTTGCATTTTTCTTAGGTTCAATATATTAAAATAGGAATTTAGCAACTTTTAGAATAATTTTATCTCTTTTAGATTAATTTTTATAATTATTTTAAGTTTTAATAGTTTTTAAATCATTTTAAATAGTTTTTATTAGTTTAAAAATTTATAAAAATAGTATTTAATCTTTTTAGGTCATTTTAGAGGTTTACAAATTGAAAAATCTTTATTTGGGCTTTTTGATAATTTATTTGATTTTTAGGGCTTTAATTAGCATTTAAAAATTGAATATTTAATTATTTAAAAGGTTTGAAAAAGTTTTGATCATTGGTAAACTCTTAGTTTATTTATTTTGATTTTTGGTAAATTTTTGGTAATTTTTAGAATTAATTTTTATTTTTGTGGTTTTTAAGGCTTTACGTTTTAACTTTCTAGTAGTAATAATTTTTATTTTTACGTCTTCGTCATCTTCTTTTCTCATCCCCTTCTAAACCAATCATTAATCACAAATATTTAGCAAGTTTTTCACACACATATACCTCCTTGGGAAACGAACTTTGAATTCAATAGGGTCATTAGTGCTTGATTTTCCTAAATCATCACTCGATACTTACCGCTGATTTACCCTCCTTTGTTTTCCTAAACAAGAGGTGTAATTTACCACAATCAGAGGTTTTCATGGATGATTTCTCAGTCTTCGGAAACTCATTTGAGTATTGCCTTTTTAATCTAGAGCACATGCTCATCTGATGCAAACAAGCTCATCTCATGCTCAATTGGGAGAAATGTCACTTTATGGTGACTGAAGGAATTATGCTTGGACACAAAGTCTCCGGAGCCGGATTGGAAGTAGACAAGGCCAAGATCGAAGTGATATCCAAGTTACCACCACCAACTAACGTTAAAGCCGTTAGAAGTTTTCTAGGTCATGCGGGATTCTACCGTCGATTCATAAAAGACTTTTCCAAAATCGCTAGACCGATGACCAAACTCCTTGAAAAAGACATAGTCTTTGATTTCAACGAAGAATGCATAAAGGCATTTGAAAAGCTTAAAGAAAAGTTATCGAATGCACCGATCATGGTTTCACCGGACTGGTCGCGACCGTTTGAACTTATGTGTGATGCAAGCGATTTCGCTGTAGGAGCCGTATTAGGACAACGCGAAGTAAAACATTTCCGTCCTATACATTTTGCGAGAAAACTCTAAATAGCGCGCAACTCAACTACACAATCACCGAGAAAGAACTACTTGCCGTAGTTTTTGCTTTTGACAACTTTCGATCCTATCTCGTGTTGTCGAAAATGATTGTATTCACCGATCATTCCGCGTTGAAATACCTATTCTCTAAACAAGATGCTAAACCGCGTCTTATTAGACGGATTTTACTCCTCCAAGAATTTGACATCGAAATTCAAAACAAGAAAGGAGCTGAAAATGTCGTAGCCGATCATTTGTCGCGACTTAAAAATCCAAAAATGGAAGAGTTAAGGGACGAAGATATCGATGACTATTTTCCCGATGAAACTCTTATGCAAATCTCTACGGATGAATCTCCGTGATTCGCAGATTTTGCAAATTACCTCGTTGGAAGAATTCTAAGAAAAGATTTAACCTATCACCAACGATGTAATTTCTTTTCCGACCTAAAACACTATTTCTGGGAAGATCCCTACCTTTTCAAGGTATGCCCCGATGGCATGATTAGGAGATGTGTTTATGGTGTGGAAAAAAGTAAGATCCTTGATGAATGTCATCATGGCCCTACTGGGGGACATTATGGTCCTTCCACCACCGCAAAGAAAGTGTTTGATGCTGGTTTCTATTGGCCAACAGTTTTTAAAAAGGCCTATACTCTAGTCGAAAATTGTGTTGCTTGCCAACGTACTGGTAGCCTCTCAGGAAGAGATGAGATGCCTCAAAACAGCATCCAAGTTAGCGAAATATTTGACGTATGGGGAATTTATTTCATGGGACCCTTTCCCAAATCCCATAAGTTCGAATATATCTTAGTCGCTATTGATTACGTGTCCAAATGGGCCGAAGCCGAAGTTTTACCCACGAACGATTCACGACCCGTAATCAATTTTCTAGAAAAGCTTTTCTCTCGTTATGGAATGCCGAAAGCTTTAATTAGCGATTGAGGTTACCATTTTTGTAACAAACAAATGGAGAAAATCTTAAAGCGTTATGGAGTCACCCATCGTTTTGCCACCGCATATCATCCACAAACGAGTGGACAAGTTGAGAATACCAACAAAGCCTTAAAACGAATACTAAAAAAAATGGTTAAGGACAATCCTTCCATTTGGTCAAGGAAACTTGACGACGCTCTGTGGGCATTCCACCTTAATTGGTTGACACAACACCTTATCGTTTATTGTACGGTAAAACGTGTCACTTGCCCTTCGAAATTGAGCACCGTGCTTATTGGGCATTAAGAAGCTGTAATCCCGATCTCAAAATCGTTGGAGAAAACCGATTCTTGCAATTGCATGAACTCGATGAATTAAGACTCTAAGCTTATGAGAATTCCAAATTATACAAAGCACGTACCAAAGCTTATAATGACAGGAAACTTCACATCCGAAAAGAATTCAAGAAGGGAGACAAAGTTCTATTGTTTAATATGCGATATAAATTCAAAGCTCCAAAGCTTAAACAAAAGTAGTACGGTCCTTTTATAGTAAAACATTGATACCCGTCCGGTTATGTTGAATTGTATGACAAGAATGGAGGAAGCTTCATTGTTAATGGACACCGTGTTAAACTATATCATGAGGAGTGGAGTGAACACTTTCCACTCGATAAAAATAAAGAAAAATAAAAAGAAGTACGAGTCAGGATGATGACTCTATAATAAAATAAGCGCTTCTCGGGAGGCAACCCATGTGTTTTTAAATTTTTAAGTGTGATTTTCCTTTTTTAAAATAAATTCATGCTTACACCCCACAATTTTTAACCAATGTTTTGCTTAAGTGTGAGGGGCTGTAGCATGTGTCGCTTTTATAAAAATCTATAAAAACCAAAAATAGAGTGTTTTCATATTTTTGTGTGTTTTATCTTTTTTGTAGGTACCGCAAGTTGAAGGCGAAGACAAGACTCTTGTATGATATGCCCGTGATTCTGTTTTTTCTCTCATTCCCTATACTTTTGTTCATTTTCATCACATTGAGGACAATGCTAAACTTAAGTGTGAGGGGGTTGTAGGAAATCAAGAAAAAAGATGCTTAATTCCCATATTTTTTGGGCTATTTTAAAATTTTGTTCTATTTTGACCTCGTAAATAAAAAGTTTCAAGCAAATGTATATAAATAATAAAGAAATTATCCAATCGGTAGTTTTTGAAAATTTGAGATATATTTTTGTGTCAAACTTACCCAAGTCAAAGTCTCATATAATAGTAGAAGAAAAATCCAAAAAATAGGAGAAATTTGCAAGTTCCATGTTTGTTAATACAACATGAACTTTGTAAGTATGTTGATCCATGGCTAGGAGTTTTAGCCAAGAAAAAAAAATATATAAAAGAAAAAAAGAGAAAAAGAAAGAAAAAGTCAAAAAGACAAATAAATAGCCAATGAGCTATAACGTTATGAAGTTGAAGGAAGAAGAAGAAATAAAAGGTATCGATTAGCCAATGTGCTAGGTCGTGATACATGTTGCTTGAATTCATATGTTATTAGTATAGTTAGAAATAAAAGACTTTCGAGATTTTTATGGTTATTGACTTTATATCTCAATTTTCAACCTTAAAAACTTAAGACGATGAGTTTTATCTTGTACTTGTACTTGGTTGACTTGCATCGAATTTTTATAAAATACATGTACCTTTGGATTTAATTTTCTTTTCTTCTTGCTTGAGGGCAAGAAAAACTTAAGTGTGAGGGGATTTGATAACGCCCAAATCCAACATGTTTTTAGGAGCATTATCCGTACTTTTGTACATGTATATTGGTTATATCTATGATACTTTTGTGCATATTTGTGTCCAATTGTGTTTGTAAGTCTTTGTGTAGCCAATTGCAGGAATGAAGTGTAAAACAACGCAAATGTGAAGATTAGTACGAGTACGAAGAATCCTAGTCAAGTTCCAGACCTGTGTACAAGTTACATGCCTTTGAAGATCAATTTTTTGGGTGCAAGAACAACTATTTCCAAAGAGCATACAAGTCAATCAGCATGAAGAAGCCACCAACATGATGAAGAAGCCACCAACTTTTGTGTAGGCAGAAATTGTGTCTACATACATGCAAGATCATACAAGAAGTTTTTAGACTTGCTTTGGCTCCAAGTATTTGTCTTTAACTCCAAGCCATGCATTCACTCCATGCCATCAACTTTGCCTATAAATAAGACCCTAGAGGTCATGCCTTTCAATATCTTTTCACAACAACTCATTAGTACTTTAATTACTCTTTCATAACCACAAATAACTCTCTCAACCTTGTCCAAACCACCATTCCCGGATTTGAGCAAGGTGGTGCAAGAAAAGTCACTTTTGGAGTCCGAAAAGCAAAGTTAACATCACGAAACTCTTAGGGATCATTACCCTAATTATTAGAAACATATTTACACTTTGTAAGACTCTTGATTAGGACTGATAAGACTATTATTTCAGAGTTTATTTCATCATTTGTTATGGGTAGCTAAGTCTCATTCTGCACTTGGTAGGATGATGTTTGTGGTATGAAGTAGTGGTTGTGATTGTGATTTATGTTTATTTCAATGTCAAGCTTTCCTATGAACCATTAGTACTTATGTTTCATGTGACAATTGTTATTAAAACTTAATTTGTTGGTAAAGATTTCATAGTTCGAAAGGGTTATTTTCTATCAACAAGTCATATCCGGTTTGTCTATGATTGGCTATCTTTTGTATTGATCATTTATTAAGAAGTTTTGATTATCAAGAAACATAATTATAGGTGTTAGCAAATTCGTGAAACGACCATGAATCGAATGTGTTGGAATTGGATTAAGTCTTGAATTGAGTGATTGAGTCTAATGCTTGTTTTCTTTAACCAAGGTCTTGACGAAGACTAGTGCTTTTGAAACAATAGATTGGACTATCCATCTAATTATCATAATCATATTTGTTAAACGTGTCATCACAATCATCCCACTACGGATGCCTAACCTAGTCTTTACCAAGTGTTGCCTTTAATCTTATTATTAATCTCATCATTTTAGTTGTTACTTGTTTGTCAACAATTGCTACAATCAACGATTATAGTTTTATTTTTGAATGGAGGTTTTACAAATCCCCGTGAACGATCTCGGTATTACCACATAAAAGCTATACACAAACGAAAGGGTTATACTTGCCCGTGCGTTTCTAGTCAATCCGGTAATTTGTGTTATAAATTTAAAACTTGTTCTACAAATCCATCACACGACGGATGTGATAGGTGTGAAAACACCCAACCTTTTACCACTTAATTCTGGCTAAAACAAGACCAAAATACGTATTTAATATCATTTGTTTGGAATTATGCGTGGTTTTTGTGTTTATTGTGTTTTCAGAGCCAACCGGATAAATATTGAAGAAAACATGGGATTGCACGGGTTTTATGGAAGAAAAAGACTCAAGACAAAGTCTAGTGTCCAAGAAATGCAAAAGATTTGAAGTCACTGGGCCTATTCGAAGATTTATCGAAGAAAAGGACCAAAGATGGAAGATTTACATAAGTCGAAGAAACTCAAGTCTATTAAACGAAGAAATTTAAAGACGAGTTGAAATTAATCGACGACAAATCCCGAATCAGAATCGAAAACGTCAACTTTTCTGAAAAGACGAGAAGACAAGAAGAATGGGAGAAAGCCCACTCACCAACCAAAGGGAACACCTATAAAAGGAATCCCCCTCACACTTTTCATTCAGTTTTTAGTTTTTCTTCTCTCCTCTTTTTTCTCCCTTTCTGTTCGTAGATATCACCAACACCACTAGGGTGTTTGGTGATTTTGATCTTTGTTTTTCAATCTTGTAATTTCATCCTTGTTTTGTGATTGTTAAAACCTTAATCATTCAATATATCAATCTTTCCATTTCATCTTGTTCATCTCCATCTAGTTGGTTAAAAGTTTAAGTTCTTATTTGATTGATTTAATCTTTAAAAGTTGTTGGGTTTTATGTTTTTATTGATGGGATTTGTAGTTTATGGTTAGTATATGATTCGTGGTTAGTTTTATTTAAGATTTAGTGAAAAACTTGTTGCTTTTTGGCTCGAAATCGATTTACCCTGTTTTTTGGTATAGTTGTTGTTCTTGAGTTTCCCAGGTTCCGGATGAACCAAAAGTTCCGAATGAACTAAAACTTCCGAATGAACATAAAAAGTTCCGGATGAATGGTTTTTCAAAAAGTTCCGAATGAGTTAAGAAACTTCCGGATGAACACAAACTTCCGAATGAACCAAAAGTTGTAGTTTATGGTTAGTATATGATTCGTGGTTAGTTTTATTTAAGATTTAGTGAAAAACTTGTTGCTTTTTGGCTCGAAATCGATTTACCCTGTTTTTCGGTATAGTTACTGTTCTTGAGTTTCCCAGGTTCCGGATGAACCAAAAGTTCCGAATGAACTAAAACTTCCGAATGAACATAAAAAGTTCCGGATGAATGGTTTTTCAAAAAGTTCCGCATAAGTTAAGAAACTTCCGGATGAACACAAACTTCCGAATGAACCAAAAGTTCCGGATGAGCAAATAGTTCCGGATGAACACAAAGTTCCGAATGAGTACAAAGTTCCGAATAAATTTCCTTTCAAAAAGTTCCGAATTAATTCTCAAAAGTTCCGAATCAGTTGATAGTTCCGAATAAACTTCCGACTCAAAGTTCCGGATAAAGTTCCGGATAAACTTCCGGATCAATCTTCCGAATCAATCTTCCGAGTGAACTTCCGAACGAAAAGTTCCGGGTGAACTTCCGAACTAACTTCCGAATCAAAGTTCCGCATGAAGGATCCGAGTAAAGTTCCGAGTGAAGGTTCCGGATCAACTTCCGAGTGAAGGTTCCGAATCAAGTTCCGAATCAAGGTCAACTTCCGAACCAATTTTCTTTTGAGCAATTTTTAGTCTTACTTACTGTTTCTTTTTGGGCATTTTTAAGAGATACTTCTTACTGTTTCTTCATTTCATATTTATATTTTAATTTTTAAGTTTAATTTTAATTCAAGTTTTATTAATTGTTATTAGTTTAATTGCTTTTAAATTTAAGTTTACATTTTAGAGCATTTAACATTTAGTAGATTAGAAAACCAATCCCCTTTTTAGTAACCAAGAACAATCATTCCACTTAGAACCGAGATCAATTCGAGAGGATATCGAGAGAATTTAGAACCCATACAAAATGCTAGTATCAAATGGCGCCGCTACCGGCTCTTCTCGTTAAGATCAGAAGTTTTTTGTGAGAACTTGGATTTTGGGATCCGTTCCCGTGAACGTTACTTTTTCATAAAAATTTTCAAAAAATCCTAAAAAAATATAAAATTTTCAAAATTCCTAAAAATACAAAAAAACATAAAAACCAAAAATATTTTTGCTTTGTTTTTGCCTTGTTAGTTCTTTTGCAGGTGTATGCGCACTCGATCAACGTCTTATCAAGAGCCCGAGCCTCTCGATAACTTAGACATGGCCGGTGTACAAAACAACAACAACATACCACCTCAAAACAACAATAATAACAACAAGAACCCACCTTTCAACAACATGAATAATAACAACAATGAGCCTCTACCGGATAATCGGCCGATGATTGAACTGCTGCAAGCTCATGTAGATGGCAACACTGATCCAATTGTTATACCAGCGATTCCAGCCAACAACTTTGAGCTCAAATCAGGCTTTATCCAGATGGTCTATGCTCAACCATTCTTGGGGCGTACCATTGATGATCCACATGACCACATCAAGAGATTCTTGCAACTCACCAACACGGTCAAATTCAATGGTGTTCCACAAGAGGTTATCCGTTTACAACTTTTTCCCTTTTCTTTAGAGGGACAAGCCCGACATTGGCTTGCTAAGGAACCGCCACAGAGTATTCTTTCGTGGACGAATTTGGAGACCAAGTTTATCAATTTCTTTTTCCCACCCTCTCGTACTACCACTTTACGTAATGAAATCATAAATTTTGAACAAAAGTACGATGAGTCGTTCAGTGAATCTTGGGATCGTTTCAAAGATCTTTTAAGAAAATGCCCACAACATGGTTTTACCAAAGTGCACCAAATTAACACTTTTTACAATGGTTTAAGCATGAATGACCAAGATTCACTAAAAAGTGCCTCGGGGGGTAATCTTTTGGCTAAGACTTTCAATGCTGCTTGGGATATCATTGAGAATAAGTCTCGTGTGCAAACCAAGAGTGTTCGGACCAATGTCGCTAGTGCTAGTACTAGTGACAGCGACAAGCGACTTGACAAAATCACTACGCTTCTTGAATCGCTTGCTACCCAAACCGCCAGCAACACCAACAGCATCAATGCTAGAAACGCTAAAGACGCTCAAGTCAATGCTGTTAGCCAACCATGCGAGATATGCGGGGGTCCTCACTCTTACACCACTTGTACTGCCACCCAAGACTACCCTTCTGAAAATGTGAATGCAGCATATGGCACCTATCCTTAACCCGCTTATCAAGCTCGACCTCAAGGTGACCGTAACTTGCTTAGCTACCGTTCTAACAGCTATCTCTCACCACCCGGTTTTCCTCCAAACAACCCAAACCAACAACAAAACCTCAATCGCCCTCCTCAACAACAACAACAACCTCGTACACCATACATACCTCCTCACAAACAGCCACCTCCACCTCAACGAAACAACCAAGTTTACCAGCAACCTGCTTATCAACCACCCGCATACAATGCTCCTCCCAACCAACCCACCGCTCTACACCAAGAAGTGGAAACCTACATGAGGACTAACGATGTGATCGTGGGAAACCTTCAGCGTGAAGTGCTCAACTTGAAAGCAGACCTGGTCAAACAAGGGAACGATCTAAGAGCCGACATGAGAAATACTTTGGATAGTCAAACAAATGACTTAAAAAACATGATGGCTAGTTTCTTCCAAGGTAATCAACCCTCTTCTTCGGGTACTCTTCCGAGTAACACCGTTGCGAATCCAAGAGGGGAGATGAAAGCAATCACCACTCGCAGTGGCAAAGGTACCAAGGAACCCGAGCTTCCTATACCTCCACCGGTGGTTGCGACTAAGGAGAACGAGTCACCTGCTCCTATTCCTCATCCTTCTACTTCCCCAATTTCTCCGCCTCCTTCACCTTCTACCCCCATTTCCCCACCACCCGTGGTTGTGAGTGATCCTATTCCCCTAAAGCCTTCTTCTTCATCCAATATACCTTATCCTTTAAGGTTGAGGAAAGAGAAGCAAAAGAGCAAGGATGATATTCAAGTTTCAAACTTTCTCAAAATGTTTAAACAATTGAATTTTAACATCTCCTTTGTCGAGGCTCTCGCTCACATGCCCAAATACGCTAAGATGTTTAAAGATCTTCTAAGTGATAAGGAAAAGCTTCTTGACATCGCTCAGACCCAACTTAATGAGAACTGCTCCGCAGTGCTTTTAAGGAAATTGCCAACTAAGCTTGGTGATCCGGGTCTTTTCTTAATCCCTTGAAACTTCCCGAGAGTAGAGAATTGCATGGCCCTAGCCGATCTAGGTGCCAGTATCAACTTAATGCCCTTAAGCGTTTGGAAGCAATTATCTCTCCCTGAGCTAGTCCCCACCAAAATGACTTTGGAATTAGCTAACCGTACGGTTGCTTATCCAGTGGGGATAGCCGAAGACGTCTTTGTAGGAGTCGACAAATTCACTTTTCCTGCTGATTTCGTCGTTGTTGACTACGACATGGACCCTCGTGTGCCATTGATCGTTGGTCATCCATTCCTGAGGACCGGTCGCACTCTAATCGATGTTGAAGCCGGTGAGCTTATCATGAGAGTGGGTGACGATAAGATCGTCTTCAACATGGGAAAGCTTTCTAAACAGCCTTATTCCTACGAGAGTGTTAATTGTATTGACGTTCTTGATGAGGCTTGTGAAGAACACTTCAAAGATGTTTGTAAAAGTATTCCTACCTCTCTTCCCAATGTTGAGACCGTTTCCTCTATCGACTCATCACTATCTCTATTTGGAGAAAGTGATTTCCTTTGGAAAGACTTGTAAGACACCATGGGAGATGTAAACTTAGACCATGACGATTCTACCACCAATTGGGATGAAGATCTCCGCCTCATTGAAAACCTTCTCAAAGGAGACAATCTTTCTCCACTATCTCCGACGGTTACTGCTATTGATCCTCCTTCTCCTAAAGAGGTGACTAATGATGATCCATCGTTAGTTTCACCATCTATTGAGGATCCTCCCACTCTTGAGCTTAAGGACCTACCTCCTCATCTTGAGTATGTTTTCCTTGAAGACAACGAGAAGTCGCCCGTCATCGTTGCAAAGGACCTAAAGGAAGAAGAAAATGCCCGCCTTGTTGCCGTGTTGAAGAAGCATAAAAGAGCTATCGCTTGGAAAATCTCCGACATTCGTGGAATTGATCCTCACTTCTGCACACACAAAATTCTCATGGAGGACGACTTTAAGCCCACAATTCAAAGCCAACGAAGGGTGAATCCAAAAATCCATGAAGTCATCAAAACAGAGGTTATCAAACTTCTTGATGCGGGTATGATTTACCCTATTTCGGATTCACCATGGGTTAGTCCAATCCATTGTGTGCCTAAGAAAGGCGGCATCACCGTTGTGCCTAATGCAAACAACGAGTTGATACCTACCCGTCTCGTTACTGGGTGGAGAGTTTGTATAGACTACCGCAAACTCAATGATGCCACGAGAAAGGATCATTTCCCTCTACCTTTTATGGACCAAATGCTTGAACGTTTAGCGGGTAATGAATATTACTGCTTTCTTGATGGTTTCTCGGATTATTTTCAAATACCCATCGATCCCCAAGATCAAGAGAAGACAACATTCACTTGTCCCTATGGCACATTTGCTTACAAAAGAATGCCTTTTGGCTTATGTAATGCCCCCGGGACTTTCCAAAGGTGCATGTTGGCTATCTTCCATGACATGGTTGAACAAACAATGGAAGTCTTCATGGATGATTTCTCGGTCTTTGGGGATTCCTTCTCTTCTTGCCTTGCCAATTTGGAACGTATGCTTAAGCGGTGCGAAGACACTCGCCTTGTTCTGAATTGGGAAAAATGCCATTTTATGGTAAAAGAAGGCATTGTGCTAGGACACAAAATCTCTAAAGCCGGTCTTGAAGTCGACCTTGCTAAAGTAGATGTCATAGCCAAATTACCTCCACCTTCAACCGTGAAGGGTGTGAGAAGCTTTCTGGGTCATGCGGGCTTCTATCGTCGATTCATTCAGGATTTCTCTCAAATCGCTCGCCCGATGACCCACCTCTTGGAAAAAGATACTCCTTTTATCTTTTCCAAAGAGTGCCTTGAAGCCTTCAACTTGCTTAAGGATAAGCTTACTAAGGCACCCGTCTTAGTTACCCCTAATTGGGAGCTGCCTTTCGAGTTGATGTGCGATGCTAGTGACTTTGCTATTGGTGCGGTTTTGGGCCAAAGAGTGAATAAACACTTCCAACCAATCCACTATGCTAGCAAGACAATGACGGGGGCACAATTGCATTATACGACAACCGAAAAAGAGCTTTTAGCTGTTGTCTATGCTTTTGAAAAGTTTCGCCCCTATCTTGTCCTTTCCACCACAATCGTATATACGGACCATTCCGCGTTGAAGTACTTGATGACAAAGCATGATTCTAAGCCAAGACTTCTTCGCTGGGTTTTACTCCTTCAAGAATTCAACATTGAAATTCGTGACAAGAAGGGAGCCGAAAACCTGGCCGCGGATCATCTGAGCAGACTTGAGGATCCATATCAAGGGGATCATCCGAACAAAGAGATCAATGTTCTTTCCCCCTTGAGACCTTAATGTCTATGAATCTCAATCTGGATGGCACCTCGTGGTTTGCCGATATTGCAAACTACTTAGCGGGTGGTGTTCTCATCCAAGGGTTAACATCCCAACAAAAAAAGAAGTTCTTGAACGATGTTAAGACTTACTTTTGGGATGACCCTTTTCTATTCAAACAATGCGCTGACTTGATTATTCGCCGATGTGTTGACAGACCGGCCGCTTTGGACATTCTCCAGGCTTGCCACAAAGGACCCACCGGTGGTCACTTTGGTCCCAACTACACTGCCAAAAAAGTGTTTGATTCGGGATTCTATTGGCCCACCATTTACCGTGATGCTCACGAGATGGTTAAACATTGTGATACTTGCCAAAAACAAGGCAAGATCACACATAAAGATGAGATGCCTCAAAATTTCATACAAGAATGTGAAATCTTCGATGTATGGGGCATCGACTTTATGGGGCCATTCCCTTCTTCTAAAGGCAACAAATACATCCTTGTCGCTGTTGACTACGTTTCCAAATGGGTTGAAGCCAAGGCTTTACCCACTAACGACACGAGGGTGGTTTGTAAATTCTTGAAACAACTGTTTGCTCGATTCAGTGTTCCTCGTGCTATTATCAGTGACCGCGGGACTCATTTTTGCAACGATCAATTTGCAAGGGTCATGGCAAAGTATGGTGTCAATCACCTTCTTTCCACCGCTTATCATCCTCAAACCAACGGTCAAGCCGAAATATCCAACCGTGGATTGAAGAGAATTTTGGAGCGGACTGTGGGAGAGCATCGCGCCGCGTGGGCCGATAAGTTAGATGATGCTCTGTGGGCTTTCCGTACTGCTTATAAGACCCCGATCAGCTGTACGCCTTATCGTCTTGTGTACGGGAAAGCTTGCCACCTCCCCATTGAGTTGGAGCATAAGGCATACTGGGCCTTGAAGTGGGCTAACTTCGACATCAACAAACCCGGTGATTTTCACAAGATTCAACTCAACGAGCTACAAGAATTGAGGAATCAAGCTTACGAGAACTCATTGATCTACAAGGAGAAGACCAAGATTATCCACGATGCTAAAATCAAGAACCGAGAGTTCCACGTTGGTGATCAAGTCTTACTCTTTAACTCTCGGTTGAAGATCTTCTCAGGCAAGTTGAAGAGCCGCTGGTCTGGTCCATTCACCATCGCCAATGTTTTTCCCTATGGCACCATTGAGCTTTCTCAACCAAATGGGCCCAACTTCAAGGTGAATGGCCAGCGTTTGAAATTGTACTTTGGTGAGGACATCTCTCAAGAGATGATTCCATCCCTCACCACGTTCCCGATGAACTAATTTTGGGTCGAGTCAGGCTTGTGACTCGGTTATCAAAAACAAGCGCTCCTCGGGAGGCAGCCCGAGTATCTATCCTTTTCCGTTTAACCTCCTAAGTGTAGGGGGACCTCTATAGGGTGTTTGTTTTTGTGTGGTGATGTGATTACAGGGATGAATGCACTCTTGGAATTTTTGAAGAACCGTGCTCCCGTGTTATCCGAGATCCGGTTCTATCTCTCAACTATCGTGATTCAATTTTCTTCATACTCACAATTGAAATTGACCACTTTAGTCGTCTCTTCCTTAACTTGAGTTAACCAACGTGCACAATGCCATAAGTGTAGGGGACACTTTTCCCACATGCTTAAACATTGAGGACAATGTTTATCTTAAGTGTAGGGGGGACTTCTATTGAAGTTGTAAGTGGACTTTTCCATGAAAATGCCTTCATTTAACCGGAAAATCATCTTTTTCAACATTTTTCAAATTTTTAATTAACTTTGGCCATTTAGTCGTAATTTTTAAAATTTTTATCGTTGCTTTCGTATGTATATATCCAGCAATAAAGTCAAAAATATTAATAAAGTGGTGTAGCTAGTTTAGAAATCTTTGACATATTAGGCCCGTTGCGTTTATTTTGACTCAACCCGAATAGACTTATCCAAGTTTATTCTATCTAGTATCCTTAACCATGTAGACCTTAATTGGTTTATTAGGCTAAGTATCCACGAGTCTCATTACTTGAGATTTTAAATTGTGGAGGACGAGAAATGATAGAGTCAATTATAAGTCGGTATTCTTGCACAAGCTCACTTGGTGTAATTATTTGCCTATTCTCCCATCACTTGCTAATAATTTATCTGCAATAAGTAAGGTCATACGATTTGAAAAGTTACTTAGCTTCTAGCCCAAGATCATTTAAAAGTTGCTCGGTAATGATAAGAGTTCATAGCCAAGGCATAACTTATGAAGCAGGGCGCGAAGATTGGCGAGTCTGAAAAGGCCCTAACAAGGCATGAGGATTCAATCTTATTGCTAAAGATCCAAGGTGATGTGAAAAGCATTATTCCCAAAGTCAATATAAAGGATCAAGACTCACGACGAAAAGCAATCAACTCCCATAAAGATCATGTAGAAGTCTATCCGAAAAGACCCTAACAAGGTATGAGGATAAATAGATCTAAGTCCGAAAAGGAGGCGGATCGTTGTATCTCAAAATCCCAATTAGAGATTGAAGAATAATCATGAAGTCGTGGTCAACAAAGTTGGAGAACCCCTCAAAAGTCTCCAAGTGAAGAAACTCTATTAACGATGAGAAGACCATTATCTCAAGCACGTCTCTCAAGATATGAAGTATGAAGTACATGCCAAATATCGGCCCGAGAAAGGTCTCAAATCGTGAACCGAGTTATGCCAAGATATGAACTTTTTGATATCCCGAGAAGCAGTTTTAAGAGATTTTGTCCTTTAGCTAACTATTGATCAAATCGTCCTACTTTGCTTTCAGCCTAAATAAACTATCGAAATAAGTCCAAAAATGCATCTTCATGATCATTCTAAGACAAATATAAAATATTAGAGATACACCTAGGAATAAGGGGGTTTAAGCATATAATTAAGCCATGTGTGTAAGTGTTTGATTTACTAACTTATAATAACAATGATCTCGTTTTTAAGCTTAGTTTGGGGAACGTTAAACTTGAGGGTGATAAATCTTCGCAGCACCAAAGCCCTAATATAAGTCCTTGATCTCTTTGAAAGTTATTTCCATGTAGATATTTTCAAGTGAAAATGGTTTTCTATCCTTTTGTTTCCTTTTAAGTTTTAATTTCTTTTAGTACCTTAATTTTTGTTTAGTAGTATTTGAATAAGGACAAGGTTGATTAATTATGAGAAAAGTGTAAAATTGCTTTATCACTAAGCATTGCATGAGGGCATGGCAATGGTTAAGTGTAGGGGATTTGATAGGTGTGAAAACACCCAACCTTTTACCACTTAATTCTGGCTAAAACGAGACCAAAACACGTATTTAATATCATTTGTTTGGAATTATGCGTGGTTTTTGTGTTTATTGTGTTTTCAGAGCCAACCGGATAAATATTGAAGAAAACATGGGATTGCACGGGTTTTATGGAAGAAAAAGACTCAAGACAAAGTCTAGTGTCCAAGAAATGCAAAAGATTTGAAGTCATTGGGCCTATTCAAAGATTTATGGAAGAAAAGGACCAAAGATGGAAGATTTACATAAGTCGAAGAAACTCAAGTCTATTAAACGAAGAAATTTAAAGACGAGTTGAAATTAATCGACGACAAATCCCGAATCAGAATCGAAAACGTCAACTTTTCTGAAAAGACGAGAAGACAAGAAGAACGGGAGAAAGCCTACTCAACAACCAAAGAGAACACCTATAAAAGGAATCCCCCTCACACTTTTCATTCAGTTTTTAGTTTTTCTTCTCCCCTATTTTTTCTCCCTTTCTGTTCGTAGATATCACCAACACCACTAGGGTGTTTGGTGATTTTGATCTTTGTTTTTCAATCTTGTAATTTCATCCTTGTTTTGTGATTGTTAAAACCTTAATCATTCAATATATCAATCTTTCCATTTCATCTTGTTCATCTCCATCTAGTTGGTTAAAAGTTTAAGTTCTTGTTTGATTGATTTAATCTTTAAAAGTTGTTGGGTTTTATGTTTTTATTGATGGGATTTGTAGTTTATGGTTAGTATATGATTCGTGGTTAGTTTTATTTAAGATTTAGTGAAAAACTTGTTGCTTTTTGGCTCGAAATCGATTTACCCTGTTTTTCGGTATAGTTATTGTTCTTGAGTTTCCCAGGTTCCGGATGAACCAAAAGTTCCGAATGAACTAAAACTTCCGAATGAACATAAAAAGTTTCGGATGAATGGTTTTTCAAAAAGTTCCGCATGAGTTAAGAAGCTTCCGGATGAACACAAACTTCCGAATGAACCAAAAGTTCCGGATGAGCAAATAGTTCCGGATGAACACAAACTTCCGAATGAGTACAAAGTTCCGAATAAATTTCCTTTCAAAAAGTTCCGAATTAATTCTCAAAAGTTCCGAATCAGTTAATAGTTCCGAATAAACTTCCGACTCAAAGTTCCGGATAAAGTTCCGGATAAACTTCCGGATCAATCTTCCGAATCAATCTTCCGAGTGAACTTCCGAACGAAAAGTTCTGGGTGAACTTCCGAACTAACTTCCGAATCAAAGTTCCGCATGAAGGTTCCGAGTAAAGTTCCGAGTGAAGGTTCCGGATCAACTTCCGAGTGAAGGTTCCTAATCAAGGTCAACTTCCGAACCAATTTTCTTTTGAGCAATTTTTAGTCTTACTTACTGTTTCTTTTTGGGAATTTTTAAGAGATACTTCTTACTGTTTCTTCATTTCATATTTATATTTTAATTTTTAAGTTTAATTTTAATTCAAGTTTTATTAATTGTTATTAGTTTAATTGCTTTTAAATTTAAGTTTACATTTTAGAGCATTTAACATTTAGTAGATTAGAAAACCGATCCCCTTTTTAGTAACCAAGAACAATCATTCCACTTAGAACCGAGATCAATTCGAGAGGATATCGAGAGAATTTAGAACCCATACAAAATGCTAGTATCAAATGGCGCCGCTACCGGCTCTTCTCGTTAAGATCAGAAGTTTTTTGTGAGAACTTGGATTTTGGGATCCGTTCCCGTGAACGTTACTTTTTCATAAAAATTTTCAAAAAAATCCTAAAAAAATATAAAATTTTCAAAATTCCTAAAAATACAAAAAAACATAAAAACCAAAAATATTTTTGCTTTGTTTTTGCCTTGTTAGTTCTTTTGCAGGTGTATGCGCACTCGATCAACGTCTTATCAAGAGCCCGAGCCTCTCGATAACTTAGACATGGCCGGTGTACAAAACAACAACAACATACCACCTCAAAACAACAATAATAACAACAACAACCCACCTTTCAACAACATGAATAATAACAACAATGAGCCTCTACCGGATAATCGGCCGATGATTGAACTGCTGCAAGCTCATGTAGATGGCAACACTGATCCAATTGTTATACCAGCGATTCCAGCCAACAACTTTGAGCTCAAATCAGGCTTTATCCAGATGGTCTATGCTCAACCATTCTTGGGGCGTACCATTGATGATCCACCAAAGTAGGATCAAAATCGTCTTTTAGACGGAAATTGTTTGGTGCAGATGGCATCCTGGCTAAGTGGAACAAGTGCAGGATCAAGTTGTTTCTGTTGTTCTTCGTTGATCGACATTTTCCTGCTTAGATAAACACATGTACACTCGATATATACACACATATATATATATATCTCATAAACTATGTATATCCTTAGCATAGTGAATAAATCACAAGAAATGTCGCCACATATTATAGAATAACATGATACAGACATAATTCATATGGAATACCATCATACATTCAGATTCACACCTAAAATTATGAAAATATACCACATACATTTTATTCTAATGAGATAACGACCTAGCATTAGTTCCTTGAGAATTTGGGTTTCCTGGTTGTCATTACCACAACCTCAGTAGGCCTTGGTTTAGTTTCGACCACAACCTCAGTAGGTTTTGGTTTAGTTTCAACCAGAACTTCAGTAGGCCTTGGTTTAACTTCAACCACAACCTTAGATGGTTTTGGAATAACCTCAACCTAAATATCTGTAGGCTTGAACTCAGGGTTAGACAATGATGATACTCTGTCTTCCATGGCCTGAATGCAAAACACAAGACATTGAATAAGTAATTTTTATCTCTTTTGGTTACAGAAATATCAACTTATTAAATAAGATGAATTTTTGTAGTAATAAACCTTTCAAGTATTCTTATGAGATAAAATTAATTATATCCAATATCACTTGGTTTCGTTTTAATGGCCCTAAATTTCTTATAGCCTAATTAACTGGGATTGCTATCTAAGACGAATTCATTAGTTCAGTCTTTGTTATGTTAACACATGAACAACTCTTAAGCTTACCGATTGTGTCTAAGTTCCACTTATCGCAATTCATATATTCCATTACAAAATTAAAGTCCATCGCAATCCTAACATGCATCGTAAATTGAACCCTCATAGCAATCTAAAAGTACACTAATCGCAATATTAATGTCATGCAAAGAAAAGCCATCTCAATACCACCGTCGAAATAGGCTATCGCAAAGCAAGCCATCGCAACAGCTTCATCGCAACAAGCCATCGCAACAGCTCCATCGCAATAGGCCATCGCAACAGCTCCATCACAACAAGCCATCGCAATAGCTCCGTCGCAACAGGCCATCACATCATCTCCATCGCAACAATCCATCACAACAGCTCCATTGTAACAACCCATCACAACAACTCCATCACAACAAGCCATCACAATGTACCCATCGCAATGAGCCATCGCAACGAGCCATCGGAATGACCCATCGCAACACCCCATCGCAGTGAGCCATCGAAATCAACACCCCATCGCAATCTGGGCGATACAAACTATGTAAACCTGTTGATCTTGATTTCGGGACTTAGGCAATGTTTTAGACAAAAGTGTTAAAAGCCAATGTTTATTTAGCTCAGATTAACAAAACCCACCACTCATTTAGCATTTTCATCATAAACTTGTAAACCTAGTTTGCTTGGATTGATGTATACAGATTCATTTTATGATGATAGAATTAGATGAACATAGAAATAAGATGTTTGTGATAATAATAATACCTAGATTATGTTTGCAGGTTTAGCACTCAAAGATGAAGGATCGAAGCTTATGAAAATGGCGGATGGAGTGTTTATGTGATGTGTGTTTTACGATGAAGAAGAAAGACGGGGGAGGGGGGGTATATGTTTGACTTAAGTCAATCCAAGTTGCAAGAAATTGCAACTTGGTCCCCCTTGTTGCAAACCTTGCAATTTTGACCCCTAGGGAGTAATATTGTTAATTTAACACTTGTAAGACCAAGTGAACTAACAAACTCCATAACCCTTAACTTCTTATCTTTGAAAACGAACACGATCACATACACCTAACGCACTCAAATTCCTAACGACAAATCACATTCCACACAAGGCACATAGAGCATATGACGATAATTACCATTTTACATTTTTCAGAAGAAAATCCGTTTTGAAGACTTATTCAATTCTAGAAAAATTTGATATATGCTCCCCCTTAAATACTGACCCATTTTCTAGTTAAAGAGCTGTAGTCATTGATTTTAGAAGAGAGAAATATCCATGAAGACTTTTTCTGTTTAGTGATTTTGTTGAAACAATTCTGGTGGCAATAAGATTTCTCTTATTTTGACAAAATAAGTGCACTAACACGTACACTAATTTGTGTTAGACCAAGTTATAAAGTAAGCTTGATCCCTTACAAGGTTTTAAAGTAAACCTTGCCCGAGAAAATTAATTCCCGTTGTGAGCCAACGTATTCAAAATAAATACGTGACTTTAATTCGAAAAGCGGGTTGCAGTCAGAAATAACTACAAGCCACGTGGGCATGTTTTAAAATATGTACAACTTTTATACGGACTCTATTTATGGCGCCGTGTTAATTTTAATCGATATTTCTAAGGCTGTAAATATTACCGTACTAAAAGACATGATTTTAATCGATATTTCTAAGGCTGTAAATATTACCGTACTAAAAGACATGCCCGAATTTAAAATGAAAAAATATCTTTGGATTTTCTTGGTTTAATAATTTTTATGGTTTTTGTAGGTTTTATATTTTTGTATTTTTCTTTTGATGATTTATATATATACGATAATATACAAGATCACGATAAAAGGATACCTTAGAATAGTTTATCACCACTATTCTGCAGATTCTTCTACCAACTCCTTGAGTGTTGCTGGTGAGAATGATTTCAGACCTAACTTTTCGATCAAAAACTCGATACATCCTCGATCTAAGGCCTTTGTGAATATATCCGCCAGCTGATACTCAGTGTTGACAAAGTACAGCTCGATTACTCCATTTTCCACTTGCTCTTTGATGATGTGGTAGCGTATGTCAATGTGCTTCGCTCGAGAATGTTGAACGTAGTTGCAGCAAAGGGCAATGGTGCTTTTGTTATCACAGTACATCGGGATTTTGTTGAATCCAAGACCGTAGTCAGTTAATTGTGATCTCATCCAAAGAACTTGAGCACAATAACTGGATATAGCAATGTATTCAGCCTCGGTACTGGATATCACAACGCTTTTCTGCCTTTTGGATGCCCAACTATTTAGTCTATCTCCAAGAAGTTTCACACTGCCAGAGGTGCTACGTCGAGTATCTTGACACCCAGCATAATTCGCATCTGCATATGATATTAGTGCAATGGAGGAATCCTTCGGATACCATAGACCTTGATTAAGTGTTCCTTTAAGATACCGAAAGATCCTTTTCACAACATGTAAGTGCTTTTCGGTAGGTCGAGCCTGATACCGGGCACACATGCATATAGCAAATTGCAAATCAGGCCTGCTAGCAGTCAGATAGAGAAGGGTGCCGATCATTCCACGGTAAAGTTTAGGATCGGCAACAGTCCCATCCCTATCCTCATCTAACTTGGATCTCTCCACCATCGGAGTATCCACGGGGTCACAATTTTCAAAATGATACTTTTTCAAAGATTCTAGAGCATATTTGGATTGATTAATAAAGATGCCTCTAGGATTTTGAGAAATTTGCAACCCTAAGAAAAATTAGATTTTCCCATCATCGACATTTTAAAATATGTGGACATGATTTTCTCAAAATGGTCAAACAGTCTTTGAGTAGTGGCAACAAATATTATGTCGTCAACATAAATTTGTATCAGTATCATGTTGTTGTCCTCTCTGAGAATGAATAATGTGGGGTCCACTTTGCCTTTGGAGAAGCCTTCCGATATCAGATAAGACGATAGGAGATCGTACCACGCGCGTGGAGCTTGTTTCAACCCATAAAGAGCCTTCTTGAGCTTGTACACGTGATTAGGATACTCCGAGTTGACGCTTCCATTCGGCTAGCTTACGTAGACATCTTGTCACACCCCACCATGGCGGAATATGGGGCGCGACGTATGGATAACATCACAATAACAGCGTGTCTATAGAGATAACTAAATGAAATGGAAATATCATAAATGGTGACACAATGTCATGAAGATATCACAAACAATGCAGGCGTCTAAGTAAGTAGGTAACATGTCTACCTCTTACCAAAGACATACAATTAACAAATAACAAACATATAGGTGTCTACAAAGTATCACTTATTCAAACATAAGTAAAGACTAAGAGGAAAGGGGGTTCCTCCAAATGCAGTCCTAAGCCTCCCAGCTAGCCACTCCGATTCTCACGCTTAACCACATTCTCACCTGAAAGAGACACTAAAACACGTCAACATAAAGTTAGTGAGAGTCATAGGTTTAGACTCCAACTCCAAATCAATTATAAGCTGTGAATAACAACCATTAACAAAAGAATATATGGACAATGTGCTACAATTATGTATTAACAACTAGCATTCAATATTAACCAATCACCACAAATCCAAGGCTCCAAGCCTTATCAATAACCACAATTCCAAGGCTCCAAGCCTTACCAATCACCATGGTCCCATAGGCACCCATACACATATGAACCAATCCCAAGGCCCCGCCTTGTCAACATCCCCTTGGTACCAAGTCAAACCACAATAACAATCAAGAATCACATAGCAGTTAAGCACATAAGTGTACACACAAGTCCATCACAAACCATAAAAACATTCACATCATTAGTTACAAAACCATACAGTGTCTCTTCCATCCCATCTGGAAGTCAAAATCATTATAAAGACATGGGACTATGAAACTCACTTGAACAAGCTTCTCCAAGTATCCGCGCTCTAGCAAAAATCTAAACACACAAACGTATATAATCAAGACATGAACCACATACCAAAATGGCTCATCAATCTATGATGGATATATAACCTTATCCTACCACTTAACCCCATTTATATTCCATATTCATCTCATTACATCCCTCTATACAGCCCTTAACTTAGTTTAGTTCATAACTCGCCCCGTTAACATTTAACCCAAAACAGTCCCATTTTTCATACTTCAAACTATGGGTCGAACACCCCCTTAACCAAAATAACATGCCCTGTAAAAGAAACCCTATGACCTTACTTGTGTTAGCTAACTCTCCCATTTAGCCGCAACCTTAAAGCTACTATTAAGGCCTCCATATATATATATATATATATATATATATATATATATATATATATATATATATATATATATATATATATATATATATATATATATATATATATATATATATATATATATATATATATATATATATTATATATAGGTATAACTATGACTTGATACCACACCCCCTAATCCATGTCATATGTGACATGGCACCTCTAGACCAATAAAATTTATTTTTTAGCTAAAAAAAACTGTAAAACTTTCCTAAATTAGTGTCCGCAAACGCAATTCCAGAAAACCGGCCAGTAGTTTTTCCAAATCTGCGTTTTCATATCGCACATATATATACTAGGTTTCCAAAAGAAAAAAAACCCTATTTTTTATTTTTTCATTACAACTCACTGACGGGGAAACACACACATCATGGGGAAACCATACACAGTAGCAACTCCATATCCATTCTCCCCAATCCAACACCCATGAAACTGTTTGAATCCTAACCCTTTTAAACCTTCGATCAAACAACTGATCTATCATCAAAAAAACATAAACCCTAATCACATGTAACCATAATTTGTTGTTTTTTCAGTTTCTTATTAGGGTTTATGTTTATAAACCGTTTATGACACAATTAAACATCAACCCTAATCCGATTGGTTATGAAACATAAACCCTAAACAGATTTAACTTGGTCCGATTGATGATGTATAAGAAGACTCAGATGAATGTGTGATTCGTGTTTTAACAAATTGAGCTTGGTGAGCCGTTTGCAAACTGTGATTTTCTAATATTTTTCCTAGAAAACCATCTTTCCTAATTACTTCTTGATTTTCCATCTACTAACAAAATTGAAAATTTAATTTACTTGGTCCGATTGATGATGTATAAGAAGTTCAAGGTCCACAACCACCTCGAGCAGTAGTCCTGGTACGCCTTCAAAGTTTGTCAAACATGGAGCAATAGTACTGGAATCAGTGTTGATTTCAATTATCGGTTGCGATTTTTATAATGCACTACGCCTACCTGGTATGCCAATACATCAGACATATATTCAAGCCAATCATATATGTAATCATGAAGTGATAGATGGGGCACATCTTGATGTTTGTACAAGAGGTGTACTCATCCGCTGAAGGGATAAAGTGATTGACCGTTGAGGATAGAAGAATGATTTGTGGTCGATTCAAGGAGCAGGGATTGTATGACACTTACAGTGACTAAGCATTAATGTGGTTACCAAGGACTGTGAGTTGATAATGGTGCCATGTAAAAGTACAAGCGATTATTTGTATAGTTCGTAAGGGAAACTAAAACAAGCGCAAGATGAAGAAAGGTATAAGAGAGCATTTGTTGCTGAAAGGTGCAGTGATGAATATCCTGAAAAGCCACCAAGTGTGAAATTTCAATCATGAATAAACATGACTTGTGTAGATCAAGAGACCGGTGTGGTCTGTACTACTCTCCTTGATGAACTTACTATATGTCTTGATATGCTAATTTGCTTATATATAGTTTTATGGTGGTCTCAATTTGCCAGGTTGAACCCAATGGAAGACATATTGACTCAGCTCAAGAAAGAAATGGGTTTTCCACAAAACAGAAAACTCACTCAGCCTCCTGAAGGTGCGTTGATTTTTTACTCAACTACAATTGCATCCATGTTATTTCTATTCCATTATTTATGACATTGTGATATAAAATATTGTGCTTTTTTAGCTTTCCTTTTGTATTTTAAATGAATTTGAGGACACATGAAATCAAGTGTTTAGTAGGCCAACTACTATTGTGATTCTACCATGTGGATTTGTTTTTTATGTGAAACCTTTTTCTTTAGTTGATCATCATAATTGAATTACAGTTAGATTACTTTTTTACCCGTGAGTTGTGCATTATTGATAAGATCTTTTTGATGAAGTTTACTTCTACATTGTAGATAGTCGATGAGAGAAGAATGTGTTGCATGACTTGAGAGCTATTTTGACTGCTGCTTTGGAGGCTCCTGGGTTTAACCATGACACAGTAACAGACTTTCAATAGTTTTCAGAGAGTTTTGGAGCAACCCGCTTAAAGTAAGAATCCTTGACATCCAATTGCTAAATTTGTGTATTTGTATATTGTAAGGCTTTGTTTTTTTATGAAGTTTAATTCTATGTAGCATACGTTATAGCAGACCTGATAGGTGTAAAAGAGATGATCAAACAAACACATGCAGGCTGATGTGGCTCTAACTGATGTTGATCGTGAGGCTGGACTTCAGTGGTTACCAAAGAATCATAAAAGCTCCGCTTAAGTAAAGTGTGTATTATATATACAACCAAAATGATAATGTCAATACGGGTATAATTAGTAGATATTTAACACGGCTCACCAATGGCGGGGAGGATCAATGAAGCGCTAATGACAATGGCGTATCTGATTCTCACTTCGTTGTTTGTGTACCCTTTTTATCTTAAAGTTGTTTTATTTATTTCCACTTTATTGTTTCTCACTTTTTTGTTTCTTTTTGAATCCACGTCGAGTGTTAGCTGCGGCATCTCATCTGAACTAGAATTATGCAGAGATGAAAAGGCTGGTCTTACCCTTAAGTTCATAGCTATCGCCTTTATAGCCGGAGTTGCTAGAGTTCATATCCCATTAATTTGCAAGAACGTTGCAATGATTGTATAAAATTACACTTTGTTTCAAGTAAGTTATGTATTTTACAACTTGAAAAGTATTTACATAGTAGTATGTTTGTTGCTACAGTATGACACCATTGGCAAATAACACTCAATATCAGTTATGTAATATCATAATGCAAGTGATTCGTCAAATTAGAAATGAATTTGTACTATTCCCTATATTTTAGATTATTATGTAAACACGATGTATATGCAGGACTGTAGAAATAGGCAAGCACATGCTTATTTTATATGTAAGGTGTAAGAAGTGCGACTGTTTGCTTATCTGCAAAAATCGTAATGAGTACCGAGAAAAAATACATAACAGTAAATATTCTTTCAAAATAGCTTATTTCACTTGCAACGAATCACATCTCTGTTTAATCACTTATAGGCTTAATTTAAGCAAGTCACTAGCTGGAAGTGGTTAGATCATCGAAATTTATTTCAAATTAACAAAAAATGAAGCTATTCAAATCTACACATTAGTTATCCAGTATCACCTATAAGGAAAGTCAAAAAACTTCTCACCTTAAGTGTGCTGTTTTATGTAGTTTCAAAAGCAATCACAAGTTAGTGTCGTACTTGCTCATTGATTAAATGCATTTGTTGGTTTTGTTGAGAAAGATGGATCTAATGTTTTCGTGATATGTTTCCTAGAAAACCATATTTCCTAATTACTTCTTGATTTGCCATCTACTAAGATAATTGAAAATTCAATTTACTTGGTCCGATTGATGATGTATAAGAAGAGTCAGATGAATGTGTGATTCATGTTTTAACAAATTGAGGTTGGTGATTTTATTATATTAGTTGCTGTTGACATGGTTTGAACCGCTGATATGATTTTAACCATCTTCAGGCTCCATAGAACTCTAGATCATAAACGATTGATGCAAGCGTTTGATGGATTGAGGAATGTTGGTATTTATTATAGCTCAACTTAATGGAGGATCGGATGTAGGTTTGATCAAGGAGCCATTATGTGCTACTGGAGAAGCTTCTGATCGTAGCATTGCGTGCTACTGGATAAGTATGTATAGGTCCTTTGAGGATTGTGATTTGATCAGCTTGCAGTAGGTATCATAACGTAATTTTTGTTTTTCATTCTCATTTATTCTTTCATAATAAACACACCCCTGGTATAGGCATATGCAATAACAGACTTAAGAATTGTAGAAGGACATTACAAATGTAATTGTTACTTCAGAATTTTATGGTGAGGTGAATGTATCAAAATATACTCGCACTCACCTTTTGGTTTTAACGCAATGTATGTTATATTAGATTTTTGTGGTGAGATGATGCTTCTTTTTTATATATGCAGGTTTTGAAGCCTGCCTTTGTGATTATCCGTGATAAAAACTCTCAATTTTTTTTCCTCCACACTGCATAGATGTGATACTTCAGCGTAAAGACTGCATACATGCATTTGTTGGTTCTGTAGAGAAAGATGGATCTAATGTTTTTGTGAATTGGGTGAAAACACACCATATCGAAAGTGTAAGTTTTCTGTGGATATGTATAAATTAAGTAATGGATTTAAACAAACAATTGAATGTTTCAAGTATCCATATTATTTTTCAGATATTGGTTGTAGGGATATGCACAGACGTATGTGTACTGGATTTTGCGTCTTCTGCACTGTCTGGAAAAAACTGTGGTCATGTTACACCTTTAAAGGACGTGATTGTATTTGTTGAAGGTTGATCTTGGAGCTCCAATGAACACACCCGACAGCTTAACTCTTCAGACACTTGAATGAGAAATTTAGTGCATCATTCAAACATTAGCAGTCTTGGTGTTTATGGTCTGTTATAGGTGGCTCCTGATGAACATGGTTTTTTTGCTCAGCTGAAAGACGATCATCAGCTAAAAAACATCCCACTTAGTTTGAAGTCGATAAACAGATGCAACCCTTCGATAAGGTTATATGATAGATTTGAAGTGCGGAGAGATACTTCAGCTAAAGAGATAAGCCAACTTTAGGTGTGGTGTTCCTTTCATCACACCTTCAACTGCAGATGGGATTCTTCGATTAAGAATGGTGGGTGTACGACACCTGTTGATGTGTCCCTTTCTTTGCAATCGGCCCCAGGTGTACCATGATTGGTTTCAGAAGGATAACCATTTGCAGAGAAGGTTATAGCAAAGAAATTTGAAACAATGGATTTTAAGATGTATTTAAATGAAGAGATTAGTACTATCTGGCCTTGAGATTGGATTTTGATTTTGTAGATGATTACATTTCTATGCGTTTTGGCAGGGTATGTAAGTCGCCGGTGTTGTCCCAAATTGAACAGTATGGGGGACCAGAAGTCCAAACCTTAAGTGAGGAGGATGATCTCTTACCGAAATCTCATTATGTTTCTACTATAGTACCAGCAGTTGCATCATTGTCATTGTTTTATTATGATAATTATAATGAAGAAGAGGAGGAAGAATCTAGGCAGGTGGATACAGATAACGAACTACAAAGTTTATCTTTATCTGGTTTAAGGATTTGCATAATCTTATGTTTTACTTTTGTCTGTTTATGTTTATTTAAATTAACTTGTGTCGATAAGAACTACTTAACTTGGAACCTGATGTAATGGAAATTCAGAAGGTTAATACATTACAAATGTCGTGTCAATACACCCGACAAAGTTATAGAGAATGAGATGACAAAGCTTAAAATACATTTACAGTGAAGTGAGTTTGTAAGTATTTTTAAAAAAATCATATTCATAATGATTCTATGTAGAAAGGTACTGTAATTGTCACTTTATATAATCAACACTTTAGTCCAAGACTCATGTCTCATTTTAGTCACTGGATTTCACATATTCTAATAAAACTATCAGCTCAAATTAAATGTGAGGTAGAAAGGTGTTAATATATAACTTTAGTATGTATACGTAGTTCAAGCTGCGTTTTCTTTGGTCTTTTACATTCTGAACCTAGGGAGTAGTTTGGTCATAGTAGCTTGCCCGTTACCGAAACTAAAACCGAGTCCTGAATTTTCATTATTTGTAATGATAGAGATTTGGAGTTGGGTTTTGAGGAAGAAGACCGAAAGATTTTCTAAAATAAAATTCCCTTTATTTTCGAAGAAGCAAAATGATGACCCCTGTTCTTTCAGGAAACTACAACATCCAGGCGAACTCAACTCTGAGCTTGGTTTCCCGTCTCTGTTGTGGTATGCAGATGTTTATTAAAACAATTAAAGGAATACCATAACGGCAAATTAGCAGTAGTCAAATGGCACAAAGATAAAAACAATGGAGTATTACAAAACGTAATCCCACAATTGTGAAACAGCAAAAATACATTCACATTTTACTAATATTAAAAGTAGGTAATATGAATGTATATATTCATAACCAACTGGTTTTCATGTTAAAAGAACAATCTTGAAAGTACATAGCAAATAAAAGACAACCCAAAATCCAAAGACCAAATATTTATGATTGAAACAAGTCATACTTGAAACAAGAACCAATATTCATATCTCAAAAGTCATACTTGAATCCAGTGAAACAAGTCATACTTGAATTTGTTGGTGCGTGGGTGTTTGGATTTTTTCCGTTTTAGTCACGTTGAACACCAAAGCTTCATGAGCGGAGATATTCCCACTTTCCAATTCAAAACACATTTTCTCACCAACATTTAACGACAAAATATCTTTCAAACGATGCATTTCCCCCACCAGGTGGACATTAATACTATGCTTTGATTTAAACCGCGGATCACCAAACGTTTTAATGACCATATAGAATCTTCTTCCACCTGCATTCAGCCACACCTCGCGATGCCCACCTGGCATCTTGTGAGAATGAAATTTAGATGGCACAGTCTGTTTACAAAACAAGTGTAACATCAAAAAGTTTAGTAAAATTTAAAAAATAGTCATTAAAATTTAAAATAAATTGTTTTTAAAATATTTTAAAAATACATTAAAAAAATGAAATAAACTTTACCAAATATCCTTTTTAATCAACATTATTAGTAAAGAAAACATCAAAGGATTTCTTAACAAACCCCACAGAAGTTGAACATTCACCTAATCAAGAAAATAGATATATTTAAGTTAGAAATTTTAAATAATTTTTAGATAAGAATAGAGAATAAGTTACATGGATGAGAATGAGATATATGATCAGAAAATGGAAGAAAGCCATCCATTATCTTTTCTTTGTACACCTCATCTTCAGCTTCATCTATTTGTGATACAACAATGACTTTGGTGGAACTAAATCCAACAGCCTTACAAACATCCTCCCACTCAGAACCAGTAAAAGCCACTCCAATAACTTCTGTGTTTTTTTAAATGTATTGTACGTAATACCAACTTCCGCTAAAACACCATTAATTTGAAGTTGTACCCTCTTACGAACCCTTATCGAACGTGTAGAAATAAGCATTGTATGAGGTATTGGCTGTTTTTATATTTCAGAAAACCCAAAAAATTTAAACAATAGCGAATAAGTAAAAAACCAATCAATAATTAATAAAAATGTGAAATAATTAAACTAATGAATCATACCTGATACATTGTTGGGTCTTCACAACCTACAATAATACACTTCTCAATATGATTATTGCACATATGACCATACTCAATCTCTTCACCATTTTGTTATAAAAATTGACTGTAAATTTTTTACTCCCAACTTGATCAAAATGAATAATATGAGGATCTAGATGAATAAAGTTTCCAATAGATTCCATCGATTTATCTCCCGTAATCGACCATATAGAAGAGTAAACGCCTTTTTCAATTTTAACCAAGTGAGTTGTACCTTGCGCGTCTATTAACTTTACAATATTTGAATCATTAAACAAACTTGGTGGCCAAGTATGTAGAGGCAAGTCCTGTTTTTTTTTAAAAAATAAAGTAAATAACATTCAAAAAGAAAATGAAACACATAAATAAAATATATTTGAAAAGAAATATTTTATAACTAATCATACCACATGTTCGTTAAAATGAACTGGTAAAAAGGTGATCAACTCGATAAATCCGGACTCCTTCTTCTCAACTAACATGAAAAATAAAATAAATTTATGTAAAAATATAAAGTAATCTATTCTATATACACATTGAATCAATCTTGGTACCATATGTTCTATTAGCTATGGTCACACCTACTGAATCAATCTTGGTACCATATGTTCTATTTGCTATGGTCACACCTACTGAATAATTTTACATTTTATCCAGTATGATTCTTCCTTCCTCTATTGTTTCTTCCTAAAAGATGTTGCAGATTTAACTTTTTTTTTGTATAAATACATTTTTGTTAGAATAAATAACGTTGTCTGATTCTGATTCTTTAAGTGCAATAATCAGTCTGAAAAACCATACTCTTACACCACTGTAATTACCATACATCTTTTAACACAAATCAAGCACATTTAATTTAGTCGTAGCATGGAAAAATGGCAAGAGTGATGCCTCTGAGAAAGTGAGACACCATCTTACAAATTGGTCATTCCTCCAAACGTAATATCTAAAGATTAAAATTAATCGATTGTAGAAAAAATGTAGTTGTTGTCTGATCAGAAATTGTTGTTTCTATGAGCTGTTATCTGCAGAATATATGTTAGTCATAGTAGCCTTTTATCGCAGACTAATTGAAGTGTATGTTTGTTATGATAAAGTATCATTTTAAAAAACGCTTTTGGATGATTTTTTGTACTGCAAGCTGTAACTAAGTAATCAGACAAGGAAAACAAACCCAACTATTTATTCAGTCAAAAGGACTATCAGATTTTTATGACAACTGATATGGTTTAGACCCTGATGAAAAGGACCAGAAATATTCTACGACAAGGCCATCAAAAAAAGTTAGTTGAGGGGACCAAGACGAGTTATGAAACAGAAGAACGTAATGTCTATAAGCCAAGAAAGATCAAAAAGGTTCTTATTCATGTACTGATGTAATTCCTGTAACTTTAACAAGGTCTTAGATTGCTATATGCAGTTTTTAATTTCTGTAACTTTTACAGGTTCTCTTCTTGATGTATTACGCTATTATCACAGATGTTTCATCTACTATTGCGCTTATTTATATGTAAATCTTGACCAGAACGATGTCTTCCCATTACTAAACCCACCAATATTGCCACCTTTAAGATTTAAGGTTTACCCATTGTAGACATGACCTACAATATGTTTCATAATATTGCAGATCGTAGATGTGCAATACTTATTGGGGTAATGGGTATGTCAAGGAACAATTCAGCCGCAAGTTCAAGTTAAGCCAAGCATGAAATGCCTCGCAACAAAATAACCTTGTGTAATATAACCAATAGATAACAGACTATAAGTATGGGTTCCTTGGAGGTAGATGGTTTTCTGAAAGCTAGGTATTGCATAATTTTTTTCTTTTTAATGTATATATTTCATCTATTAATGAGAGATAGTCGACTGTGGTAAAATCGGATGCAGAAATAATGATATATTTTCATCATATGTTTCTCAACTACAGGACATGCGTTTGTTTGAACCTGACCATTCCAATGTTCCAGGTATGAATGTTCATTTATCAATGTGCAACCTTGGTGTCAATTTTTAGTTTGATTTTGTTGCTTTCTGATATGGAACCTACAACAACCTTTGTGTAAAATGACCAAATTAATAACACTATGATACCTAAGCATGTCCTATGACTTTATCTTTATATGCAGACATAGCAAACATTGACTCCAGTGCCAAACACCCCTACGTATTTTTTGAGTTATGGTTAGTTATGACATAGTCTCAAAAATTTTAACCAATCGTTGTAAATATATTTTATTGCTCTGATAAGGGTTGTTTGGCAATACGTTTAACAGCAAAACATATAGTGATTATCAAAAAAGCCTAAAAAAAAGAAACATGATTATCAAAATAAGAAGCTATTTGTTAAAATTTAAAATAAAAATTACTTACAAAAACACTTCAAATCTTTATAATCCATTCAATAGTCTGCACATAAAAAAAGTAATCACAATTAAACACTATAATTTAATATAAACATACCTAATCAACATTTAATCTTTGTACAGGTTATGAAATATTTACAATTTTAAATATTTAATCCCAACCTGGAAAATATTTAATACTAAGCTTATACAAATAATATCTTATAAAAACCCCAACCTAATTATCTTTTTCCATATTTGTAAATCTATGAAGCCTATTTTTTTCCTTTTTGATTTAAGATTTTTCTAATTAATTGTAAAATATTGTTCATCATTAACAATTGAAACATAATTTGTACTTACCTTAACAGAGAATATTTCGACTGATTAGATTTATGTTGGGTTTTTATTTTCTGAATAGGGTTTTATGGATAGTTGTAAAGAGAATGAAAGGTTATAATCATTTGTGGACATTAAAAGGGAAGTTATATTGTTTAATAACTGTATTTACTATTTATAAGTTTTGGTCCTTATACTTTAAAGAATAAGGTTGTGAAAAAACATAATTTGTTTTCGGCAATAAGTGTTCCAGTAAAGACCCTTTGCTCAATTGTGTATATGCTAATATGCATGAGGTCATAACATGTAAGTTTCAACATTAGTCATAATATTGCCTGATTTCTGTCTTACTGAGCTAACTTTATTGGTTGGTTCAGTGTCCCTCAGATCATCTCATTTTCTGGTGCTGATTACAAAACACTTTTAATTATAGAATTGGGTCGAAAGACGCAAAACCCATATGTTTGTAATAGTATTTGACTCGATAATGGCGGGGAAGATGTGTTTCTGTCAACCCGACCCATCTCAACACTTGGCCCTTTGAGAATTCATCCAAATTCATATGTAGCAGCCTCACGAGGTCGTCAGTCTAACATTGAGTACCAGGTAAATTACATCATTTATTGTTTTTTTGTTTAAACACGTGGTACAAGGTGATATAAACGTTAAATATTCTGTCTACAGCCCAGCAAAGGCCAGTTTTTACAACTTTGAGTAGATTTTTCAACGAGACATCAGAAGCATTGGGAGGGCTGAATGCAGCTACAACTTATGTTAAGAGACAACTTATGTTATAAAGGATGTTTTGATCTAACCATACATAGATTTTGTGAGGGTGGACATTTCATAATTCTTGTGATTGGGTTCTTGAATTTTTATACGGTAATTAGTTTGGAGTAAGGCAATAATTTATATAACTGTATCAGCAGTGTGTGAATTCTACTTAAGTAATCAAAAATCAGAGCTGGATATGAAATCCTTAATACTTCTCAATCTATCTACTGCATGTATGCAGTTAAAAAGTTTTTCTATGTTCTAAGAGACGTGTGATTTTGTATATTAGGATTCAATGGATCTATGAAGTAGTTCTGACAGAGATCAGGGGAGTCTTAAAACTTGTATGTCGGACGAATTGTGGAGCATGTGTGTTGGTAAAGCGTTAGCGACAAATCAACCATGTTTTGCTACATACATCATTGGCTTTTCGAAGATATAATATCCTCTATCTGATGATGCAAATATTTTTTGACTTAGTTTTAATGCTATGGCTTCACGAGATAACCTTTTGACCAGAATCTATGCTTACAGTGAGTTTCATACCTTTTTCGTCTTATGTTTCTGTCCCTATGTGATTAAATCGCGTGTATATGACATTTTTTTTGTGATTGTAGGATTTGAGAACCCATTTGTAATTTCTGCAAAGGAGTATCGTTCCCTTCACCAAGGGTCTTGATGTTATTATATAAGCTCAATCCAAAACTAAAAAGACTGCTACTTTTTGCTCTGCTATACTTTAACAACTCGACTACAATGTAGTGGAGTGCCAAGCGTTGGTTCTGGGTCCTAATCGTGTGCTTGCACAACAAATTGAGAAGTTTATGTGAGAACTTGGTGACTACCTTGGTTTAAAGGTACATGCTTGTGTTGGTGGAACCAGCGTTCGTTAGGAGAGAGAGATCCACATCATCCGTATTAAAGGTAAGATTGGCCTATATGTATTCTTCTTAGTGTTTGATTGAGATGTGCATATTTGTGAAGTAATAGCTAATAACATAATCTGCAACTCCTCTAGTTTATTGTAGTTTATTGTTGCTGAATGAAATCAATATTTGATCAGATATGGCACATGACCACCTGGTGGACTTCTACAATAGGTCCATCGGTTTTTCAAGAGTTTATCCAAAATTAAAGACCTTTCTTAGGCCACCACTGATGTTGTGCATAAGTTGCGAACAACCCAGTTTGTGAATCGGTTGACACACCATGCGCCTGCATTCAAGGCGTTAGATTGTGCCCTTATGACTTTGATGTGTTGGCGTCTGGTGGTAGTATGTGTGATCACTGCATTAGATTAGGGAATGCTCAAAAAGGGACTTGTATGCGACTTGAACTATGCATCTAATGGTTTCAATAAGTAAGAAACTCAGGGGGGGGGGGCGTTTATGACAGATTCACCTCCGATTGGAGTTGTGCTTTGATTTACAATATTTCTAGTTTTACACATTTTGAACTTAAGGAAGAGGTACATCACGCAGTCCCACATACTGGTATGTGGGAACGTGTTGACCTTTACCCGGTGTGGATCGGTATACAGTTAGGACATGTGATGTGGTAAAAGATAAATTTTACCTTATGATCCAGAAATGATCTGGGCATATCCAAATAGGCTAAATGAGCGACAAATTACAGCTCTTCTTAAACTCACATATCCAGATGCATGGGTTAGAAAGGTACTCTAGATTGGTGTTTTTGACTATGTTTGGGTACAATTCTTTAACAATCCTTGTCTTTTATTGTCAAAATTTAATAGAGGTTTTGAGGATTTAGATACATATATGAATGGGTAATGAACTACAGTTCTCGTGGAATGAAATTTTTTTGGCAAAAAATTGGGAAATGCTTACCATATCGTCCCCATTCTGCTGCCTATTCTTGGGCTCACAGTTTGTTTGGAAGAACCGAAGGCCCATGTTGTACTCCAGAAGAGATTGAAACCTTAAAGGAGTATTATGTTTAAATTTATTTACATATGTTATATGCATTTCTTCTAAATGTTTCTTTTCTATTAAGTTTTGCTACGAAACATAATTTTGATACTGCTACGATATTTAACTGAATGCCGAAGACCTTTTTCTATTTTGTATTAATGATATGGAAATCTAGAAATAGGCTACCGGTTTAATAGATCACAGTTTACCATACTAAATTTCCTGACAACTAACCCAGAGCAGCTTGGCTAATTACCCTATTGCCCCCTTTAATGAGGAACCCTTGAGAGAGAATCGCCTCAAGTTCCCTTCTTGATATGTACTTGAGAGGAGGATCCGCAGCAAACACAGTTATTTTGTGTATACCAACTGGTGCAAACACAATTTCAGTCTCAGAGGCTACATTCGTGAATGAAAATACTGTTCCAGTCCCTACATGCTCTGAATAAGGTTTCAAGCTAACCCAAAAGCTACTCAATGGTGTACTGTAGACCTACTAAACCATGGATGCTAAGCAAGAGCATCTCCACAGTTACCAAAAACACCGAATATACCCGTCAGGATCACCCAATATACCCGTCAGGATCATTATAGTTTAAGATTTTTTTTTATTTAAATAGCAGGATATTTTATTTTTTAAATTATATATTTCCTAAATATAAATTTCCAAATGATATTAGGTATTTAGGAATTAGAATCGTATTATTTTGAATAACATATACAGAAATTTTTTTAATTAAAGAAATATATAGAATAAAAATACAAATTTATTTTCTATGAACAAACTCTCTTATTGGAAACGATATATTCTAAAAAATTAAAACAATATAATACAGTAATTTAATTCCTACATTTTGTGTATAAATACAATTTCTGCCAATATCAATTTTCATTATCAATCCTATTTTAAAAATATCTATATTCATCTGTAACAATGAACAGGTATCCAACTAGAAAAAACACCATAGGCTACCAAAACGACCCCACTTTGAAAGATGCTACTCCATCAAGTACCCGTTCCAGGAAGAAAACAACAGCATCTACTTCAATATCTCGTGTAGTTGCAACAGTGGATGATACTCCACATGAATCAGCAGGTTTTGTTTCAAATTCTGAAAAAAATTGTTACCAGTATTTATTAATTTGACTTTAAAATTAAAAGAAACCTGTATGTTTTAATTTAAGTATATATTTAAATGATTTTATGAATTTGGTTGATAACCATTTGTTTTGTTTTTACTATTATTTGTTTAATTTAGTTATATTATTTAAATTTTTATTTTTTTAAAATATTCAGGAACTTCAATAGCTGCTGGAAATATGGGAAATATGGGAATTGTTGAGGGTGTGGGAACCATAACTTCTAGAGGTACTGTTGTTGAAACATTAATTAAGTGTGCATGTATTTGATTTTTCATGTTTTAAATGTATTTTGTTTTTAATTTTTATCACCTGTTTTTTTATATTAGGTTTTAAAAAGTCTGACATCAAAAATGGGACATCAACTGTTGTATCTGGAGATGGCAATGTTAATGTCAATCGAAAGCGTATGAGTTTCATTAGTGGTTCCGGAGCAAAAGTTGTGAACAATAACTCAAGTAGTCTAAATTTTACTGGTGAATTTGGACATTATTCTATTTTTAATATATTTATGTTAATAATTTAATTATTTTTAACTATATTTTTTAAATATGATAACACAGGTTTTAAGAACAACAATATTCATGCTAATTCCGGATCTAGATTCCTAAAGCGTAATGCTGGACCTAAGGGATTTGACGCTGATAATTTTGTGGGAAATACAGGTTTATTTTTTTTAATATACACGATTTAAGTTATTCATGTAATTATGCATTTTCACAAAGTAAAAAATTGTTTAACAGACACCAATAAGGAAAAAGTGATCACACCCATTGCCGATGTTGATCCAAAGTTAGATAATGTTTGCATTCAAGGTCGCTGTATTTCTATTTGGCAAGCACACAGATTGAACGCTGAACATGATCCTTATAGCTTGGAACTTGTGTTACAAGATATTAATGCAATTTTGAAACCTATTTACTATATAATTTTTAAGATTTTGTTGAAATTAGTTTCTATCTCACCATGTATCATGTTTATTAAATTGCAGAATACAATAATTCAAGTTTTTATTAAAAAGGAATTTATGTTTAGATTTCAGCCATTATTTGAAGAAGGACAATGTTACCTTCTTTCTAATTTTGGCATTGCTGAGAATGGTGGTAAACTACCATTTCTACCCCACAGGTTCAAGGTAAGTTTGTATAGATATACTACTGTTACTCAGATTGAGCCATTTGACAACAACTCCAATGTTTTTTTTAACCATTCTCTCATTTGTTGGACACTGACCAGTATGAATACCTGGAGAATGATGCTGTTGGTATGTTAATTTATTTTATTATTAATTGTTTGTATATATATATATATATATATATATATATATATATATATATATATATATATATATATATATATATATTATGTTATTGAATTGAATATAACATATTGTAAATTTGTCATTAGATGTTATTGGTTACGTAGTTGGAATTGGCGATGTAATCCCTGTCATGTCTGCTTCTGGGAAGAAAGTCCGTAGAACTATAGTTTTAGGGGATGTTGAGTATGTTTTAACTTTTATATATCTTACTGCAATTAACTTTTTGCACTTTTTAATTATTTGATTTTACAGTAGAGAACGTTTAGACTTAACTTTCTGGGATCGTTGGGCTAGAATGTGGGATCAATTTGCTAACAAGATTGAAAAAATCAAACATCTGGTTGTGATTCTTCAGCTTGGAAAAGTCAATTATTGGGATGGTATACATAGTATTCATATTCAAATTGTTTTGCATATTATATATTTTTAAAAAGTTGTTATTAAATTATTAATTATTTAACAGGAGTGCCGGCTGCCCATAATGCTTTGTTTGGTTCTCGGATTTTTTCAAATCCAAAGTTGCCAGAAATTGTTGCTTTCAAAAAGAGGTGTTTAAATTTAAAAAAATTATGTTAAATGTATAATATATTTAAGTAAACATTATTTGTATTTAATTTTTTTTTAATTTTTAAATTATAGGGTCCAAAACCGTGAAGGATATGATGGTAACAAGTTAAAAATTGCATTAGTGGCTCCTGATGTTAAAGTTGTTACTGTTGGGGAATTCTTTCATGGAGCTGTAAAAACAATGCTCGCATCAATCCGTGATTGTAAGCCGGTATGTTATTAACATTTTTGTAATTAATGTATTGTAAAAAGTATATATATTTTTTGATAACATTTATAATTTTAAATATAGGACACACACTGTGTAGTGTATGGGTCTATTTACAAAATACACAAGGAACACGGTTGGGCTTATACAGCTTGCAAGACATGTAATAAGTGCGTCGATACAGTTGACAAACAAAATCGAGATCATGTTTATGTTTGTGATGATCACGGATATGTACAAGGCATATCTAGGTAAGTTTTTTATTTAAATACAAAGTTAAAAATAATTAAGTATATTAAAGTACCAGAAATAAATTTGATATGTTTAAATACAGGTTTAAAGTAATTATAAGAGTGGTTGACGAGTCTGGATCTGCCCCTTTGTTGTTTTTCAACAACAATTTTGTTAAGCTTTCAGGTCACACGGCTTGGGAATTAATTGACGAACATGATATTGACACAAACGACTATTGTCCTACAGAGTTAGATAACATTGTTGGGAAAAAATGTCTATTTAAGATATTTTACTCTCAATACAATGTTGTAAGAAATAACCGTACATATCGTTGTGACTCATTTTCTGATGATGAAGAACTAATTAACCACTTTAAGAAAACATTCTTACATGAAGAATCAGATGAGGAGGTAAGCAATTTTTCAAATAATAGTTAATGCAACTTACTTTTAATAATTTTTATTAATTGAAATTAATGTAATATTTATTAATAAAAAACAGGAACAAGAAGACGATTTTGTGTCGGTAGGAAGTATGGAGGAACCAACTCAAAATATAGACCGTAAAGTGAATGAATCTGAATTGAGAGTTAAGCGTAGTTTCACTACAGCTAACATTGAACCCGAAAATAATACAACAAATGCTGGGGAGGATACAGTTACAAAGAAGAATAAAAAACAGTGGACAATGATGCTGAAGGAGACAATGAAAATGAAGGAGATATAAATGCCTCAAATGAGTCAAACAAGGCTAACAGCGAGTAATTGTTTGAAACAGCAATTTCATCAATCTGAAGGATTGGTTGATTTTTTTAATTGGTTTTGAAATACTTTCATGCGTTTTTTATTTCAAATAAATAAGACTCCTTGTGGTGTTTTGGTTTTTTACAATACATTTTATTGGTTTTTTTGTTTTGAATAATATACAATGGTTACAATTATTTACTTCTCAATATTTGTGTTTGTTTTTTATATGCATTTATGTTTTTCAGATTTAAAGTTATTACATTTTTAAATTTATTATATTATGATAAAAGGATTTTAGTATAATGGAAAGAAAAACATGGGAAAAAATCACCTGATAAACCATCCACAGTCATTGTTACATTTGTAAATAATTTGTTCCTGAAGCTGCATTTTGCACCAGACATTGAGTTGAAGTATTATATATTTGATCCATTAACCTGCAAATATAGAGAGTCTTATAAGAAGCATGAACACTAAAAATAACCAGAATAAGGTTTAGTAGATAGACAACATCATTATTATTTTTCTGTGACTTAAGGTTTTTTTGTGACTTTTATACTTCTTGCAGCCGAGGAAATATGAACTGCAATATCTTATTTCTTTCGTCACTCTTACACTATTGTTTACCATGTTTATTTCTGGTCATGTTTATGGTCTTGTATGAACTACAGGGACCAAAGCACTGTAGGAAATAAGAGGATTCATCTATTTGACACACGAACAGGTATTGAACCTATGGCTGACAAGAATCCACAGGTTGCAAAAGCTGAGATTGCAAAACCTGATTTAGAAATTTTAAAAACAGCAGAAGTCTTATAAAAATAGCCATTTCTAATTAAACTACGGATTTAGTATCACACAAAAATGTTTAACTAACATTATCCTAGGTGACAAAAACAAGTTGAATGAATACTTAGGCCTATTAAGACTAATCATTGTTGGTATATCAGTCATTTTTAACGAGGTAAAAAAAATACCCTTTCGTATGTATGCAAAATTATAAAAATGACCCTTGAATGTATGAATAGATTATAGTCTCTTTCAAGAAATTAAAAGATGAGAACAAATGTTAAATGTATATAATGTCAAAGATCCTAGGTAAAAAATGGTGGATGATGGGAAAAGTGTAGGTATATGTGATTCTGTAAACAACAAAATACCATGTCAAGAACATATTTCAGATTCTGAGTCATGCAGAGGCATTTGAAACCGTTTATTTGACATTAAGAGATGTCCAATTTGCAAAAAACCACATATTTGAGATCAGTATGTGGAAGCCAAGGTTAGTGTTAAGTCTTGCTTTTTATTAAACTTCAGTTTAGTAGACAGTCTATGTAAATACAAAAGGGATACTCCTTCAATAAGATGATATAACTTTCTATATACATGAGTACATAGATGATTTGGTTATGATTGTTAGAATTTCTTATAGGGGATGCTTGGGATTCTGAATCAAGAAAACACGAAATCTGAAAACAACCCATATAAGCATAGTAAGCAATCCCGACCAGTACCTTATAAGTTGCACTCTTACTAAGAAACCCCAAAATAGTCCCTTTAGGAGAGACTTCAATAAAATATATCGAATGTTGGTGGAGGAGGATATGGAATGGCGAGTGGAAGCCTTGATATGAGGTATTAGGTGGCGGATATCGTGGTAATTGGGGCTCTTATGACCACTGAGGACCTCCACGTCATTGATCTTTTCAACAGTCTAATAGCTCATTACAACGAGGGCATAGTTTGGAATAGATGCCTTCAGTATGCCAAATCGTGTTTCTGTTGCGTCTGGTATTTCTTATCTCATATTTATTTTCATTTATAATATATCAGTAACAAAAAAGCAAAAATAGTGCATCAAGTGTAAATTGTATCCTAACAATTTGTTCGACATTAGTTTTTGATTAAAAGATCCAACATGTGCATTCAAATTGCACCTAGAAAAAAGAGCCTCGACAACCTTAATGAAAGCGTTGAAATTATGGTTGGGTTGTTCTGGCCTGTCAACCCAAATTATTACTCTCATCAGTAAGGTGTAATCATTTTCTATATTAAGAAAATGTATTTAAACCCTTTTCACTTTTTAGATGCCTGGAAATACTTCCATTCGTTAGGAGAATTAGTTATCTCGTCTTTCCTACATTCACTTTAATCTTAAAGCTACACACAATACCTTCTCTTTTGATGATTGATGAACAGGTATTAACTAAAACTTATAATTAATGAACAACCAACTTCACAAGCACTGAGTACCGAGTATTTGTTTATAAACAAGAGATGCCAATTTGGACCAAATTTTGAGTAAATGGGTCGATTTGGTTTTTATTGTTTTCCTATCAGGTCAAATAGTTAAGTTTGTAATATTTAGCTAAGATCAAGACATGCATCCTTGCCCATTTTATATAAATCAATTAGCTTTAAAATGCAATGATACAACTTTTCTTGCAGATAATGCACATTAGCTTGTTTGAAATATGTATGAATAGGCTGGTCCAACCCATTCCATCTCATACCAAAACTTTACAAGAGTCATTATGATTATTAATAAACTTACACATTGACCTCTACACTAACTGTACTTTTTGTTCTTTGCTAACGTAAGGCTGGAAATAAAAAAATGTATGCCACAGTTGCTTCATCTTATTTAACATTGTTGATGCAATTCTCTTCGTAAACCGCGGAGGTATGAGTAGCAGTACCGACTATACATATACCCAAACGGATACATGGACAGAGTACGTCAAGAAAAACATCCCTCGGTCGAACTAACAATCGTATCTCACTAATATCAGTATGCATATTGTTTGGGAAATTGGTCAACTGGGCACCCCGAGGGATGTTTTATATAGTCGGCTCTTTCCTATGCTCTCTGTAATACTTTTAGTTACAAGGTTTAACTAACAATCATATCTCACTAATATCAATATGCAACATAACTATTAACTTTTATATAACATTGTGATGTTATTAAATGTTGGTATTTTTAATTCTGATTATTTTTTATAGATATACCACATGGCTTGCTTTGATTGTCATTTGTGCTCAAGCGCCACCGCAAGATGCAAAGTTGAAACTCCACACTGTGAGGGTGGTCTCCTACTAACATCCTCACCCTAGCTATTAATATAAATGTTCATTTGTTTGCCGTGACTTTGTTTGAAATGGTGACTGATTTTACATTGAGTTTTTGTAGAATAATTTTCAAGATGGTCGATCCTAATTAGTTACAAAGCCAAAATTAGACATGTTATCGTTTGAATAGAAGTTGAACGCAACAAGGGATCTTGTTGGAAATACGTTTTTACGTATTTAGGAAGATTCGGTCACTCCAACAATATATTAAGTAGTAGCTCGTAGTCTAGATATCTTTATTAAACAAACAAAGCCAAGCCTAGCCTACAACATGTGTAGGCCGGCCCAACATTGTAAGCCCAAGCCCATCACAAGGCTTGGGTATATAAACCCTCTCCTTTGATGGAGAGGGTGTGTGTTCTTCATTTTTACACATAGTGAAAAAGTGTTTTTCTTTCACTTTCTCTCTCTAAGTGTGTGTGTTCTCACCATCTCTCTATCTCTTTCTCTCTCTAAAAACATAAGCAAGATTTACATATCCTACAAATGGTATCAAGAGCCATGGGATGATTGTATTGTTCATGTGTTTGTGTTCTTGATTCATACGCCTATTTTGATCCATTTTTACACGAACCAAATTTTTTTTTGTGTTTTTGATGGTTTTTTCTTGATACAAATCTTCTACATAGTTGTGGTAGGGATTTGGTATAGTTACTTTGGCTAAAAACACAAAAAATTTGGGTGTTTTGATCATTTTTTGGCTTAAAATCACGAATTGGTTGAGTTTTGTCCAAGAAAGTGGGAATTATTCTGATCAGGTCATCGGAAAAGGATTTATAGGACATTCTGATCAGTGTAATCGGAATAGGGTTTAGGGATTCCGATTTTGGGTACATTCCGATCAGGTATTCCGATCATGTATTCCGATTAGGTATTCCGATTAGGTATTCCGATTAGGTATTCCGACTAGGTATTTCGATTAGGTATTCCGATTTGGCATTCCGAAAAGGGACATTCCGATTTGGTTCATTCCGATTTAGGACTTTCCGATCTTTGACATTCCGGTTAGGGTTTATTCCGATCAAAGTATTCCAATTTGGCATTCCGATCAGCATTCAGATCACTATTCCGATCAACATTCCGATAATCACAAACTTTTCCATAAAATATTTCGAATGGAATCGTGTGTAACTTCGACTTGGAATTTTTGGTTTATCGAGGACATATTTTAGGGGATTTTAACATTGTTTCTCGACTTCAACTCACAACAACAAACACATTTACTTTCTTTCATTGATCGATCAACGTTTGTAAATCTTAACTTATTGAAATGGAGTACACATATCTTACGGATAAGTCCATCCTCTCGGGTACGGATAATCGTCCACCAATGTTGGTGAAGACTATGTATGAGGAATGGGCTTCCCGAATGGAACTTTATATGTTGAACAAGGAGAATGGACATCTCATTTGGGCATCGGTGCTCAATGTCGGTGCTCAATGGACCATTAGATTATGGTACAGTGACAGAAGGTACAACTACTCGTCCTCGCACAACAGGTGAATTGACTAGAGATATGAAGATTCAAGACAAATGTGATAAGTATGCTACAAACATCATTCTCCAAGCCCTTCCTCCAGATGTCTACAAACTCGTCAGCAAACATAAAGTTGCCAAAGAGTTATGGGATATAATTCGTGTTCTCATGCAAGGCACCTCGTTAACTAAACAAGAACGAGAGTGTAAGCTTTATGATACTTTTGATAAGTTTGCCTATGTGCCAGGGGAGACTCTCAGTGACTACTATCTGAGATTTACCCTATTGTTGAATGAGCTCAATATCTATGGCATGACAATTCCTACCTTTCAATTGAACACCAAGTATTTGAACACTCTTCCTTCAGAATGGAAAAAATACGTGACGGATGTTAAATTGGCTAAGGACTTGCATAACACCAATGTGGATCAACTTCAAGCTTTTCTTTAACAACACGAATGCCATGTGATCGAGGCTCGGTTGTCTATACCTCAAGTTCATGATCCACTTGCAATGTATGCTTCTCAACAAAACATGTCTTATACTTATCAACAACCATCATACTTGCAGCAACCACCACCACACACCTATCAGCAACCATCTTATCAACCACCAATGATGCCACAACAAGCATTTCAACAAGGTGTTCATCAACAATCTTTTCCGCAACAACCATCATATCAGAAATCACCATCACAAGCCAACACTTCTCCAATGGGCTATACTCCTCAGCAAGGATATTTTCCAATAGAAGCACAACCAGCACAAGCTTTCTACTCTAATGAACTTCCACCAATCCAAGCACCGGTCTTTACTCCAAATGATACGCCAACTAATGTTCTAAACCATCTCACAGCCTACTTGTCAAAACTTGTTGCAACTAGAGGATTTCCACCAACAAACAATCAGCTCCGCACCTCATCAAATCCTCGACAACAAGCCACTGTTCAAGATGGTCAAGTGACGGTGCAACCAATTCAGGGAAGGCAAAATTCATATGGACCTCCTACAAGGACTGGGAACAATCAAGCTGTGAATTTTCAAGCTAGTGGAAATGGGAGTCCTATTGGTCCTAAGAAGGTTGTGACTTACTACAATTGCCAAGGACAAGGTCATATGGCTAGGGAATGCACTCAGTCGAAAAGGAGGAGGGATGATGCATGGTTTCGTGAGAAGATGTATTTGGTTGATGCTTAGTCTAAGGGGAAGATTTTGGACTCAGAGGAGTTAACATTTCTTGCAGACCCAGGGGCAGCAGATACTGAAGGCATTGCAGTCGTTTCTACTTCTAATGCAGCTTATCAAGCAGATGATCTTGACGCATATGATTCGGATTGTGATGACATTCACTCTGCCCAAGCTGCTCTCGTTGCTAACCTCTCTCACTACGGTTCTGATGTCGTCAGTGAGGTACCAACCACATCTAATAATATTGATGATAACCAACATCAAGTTGGGCATGAAAATGACAACCTCGAACAGCATTCGAGAACTAGTAACTCAAATGATATGGTACCCAATCCTACACATTTGAGTGAACCTCAACCAAATGCTACGACGGGTATGGAATCTTATGCTCAACATGATTTGGTCATGGTACCTAAACATATATTTGATCAAATGCATATGGCCCTCAGACAATCCGTAGATACCAATTCCACCCTAACTGCTGAGCTTGCGTTGCATAAAGAAAAGGTCAAAGCTTTTGAAATGGTCCCTCAAGCAGAGAAAATAACATGTTCTGAATTTGACCAATTTTGTTTTGAAAAGATTGAACACTTGAAAGAAATCGAATCATTAAAAGCTAATCTTTCCAATGAATTAAAAGAAAAAGAGTCGGTTGTCAATGATTTTCAAAAACTTAAAATGGATTTCGAAACTCTCGAGTCTAAAAAAGTTGAATCAGAAATTAATGCTACCAAACTTCTTAAATTCAAGGAACAACAGCTTTTAAAACAATACGCTTCCACATAAAAGGTTAATATTTTAACTAAATCATTTAAAGAACTCGAACTTAAACGTCTTCAAGATTTACCACCTAATCCCGGTTATGCAAAACAAGCTCAGGAATATATTCCTGGTCTTTATGATATGACCATAATTGGCAAATCGAAAGAAGCACCTTTTGTTCGTAGTACTGAGGAGACACAATCACTTGCGGATGAAACTCATTCTAAAATGCTTTCAAAATTCCATACAATTGATTATGATCAACATAACAAAGATTAATTTTTGAAAAAGACACGCATTCGCTTACAAAAGGAATTAGCAGAATTGACAGTTCTTGTGCCCTAAAGTTTGTCAAATGAACACCTTCCTAGTACGTCTCCTACACTTGTCAAAACGGATTTAACAAAGTTAATTCCACCGGTAAGCAAGGCGTCCGTTAACTTAAATGCGGTTCACCAACACTTAGCCGATTTTGACAAGGTCATTTTGGAACGTACGACGGCTTCGGCCATAACAGAAGGTGAATGGAATTTTGAGCACACTAGAGCTGCGTTTCAAGACGAAATTGTTCCGTTTGTAAAGAATGTTAAGGCTTGTCTTAGAAATCTTGATCAAGATCTGCTTTTGGAAATAGAAGAAGTTAGATGTGTTTTCAATAAAATGGAAGATGCATATGAAAACAATTTACTTGAAATAGAACGGGTTTCACGCCAAAATGATCAGCTTCTGAAGCAAGTGATGTCTCATGATATAGTTTTCGTCTGTGTGAATAAAAGTGTTGATGATGATTCCATTATGCATAATGTTGAATCTGTGGATACTGTGGTAGATAGTACTTGTCACGAATCTGACGCTGAATTTTTAAAGCTTCAAGATTCATATTCTTCGCTTTCAAAACGTTTTGATGAGATTCAAACACATTGTATTTCGCTTGAATGCAAGCAACAATTTATTCAAGAAATCTTTGAAACGTCATTTGAAGGTGTTAATATCGATGATGCAAACTTTGAAAAGAATTTCCGATTGAATTTACAATCAAAACAGCGTCAGCCAAGTGACAAAGTTGCTCAATCTTTGCCGATAGACATAGAGAAATCTAAAGAGCTTAACTGTGTGAACGTACTTGAGGCCGTTGAGAATTTTAAACTTGATCTAGATAATCGAGTTTCCAAGATTTTGTCCAAAGTTGATTACTTAAAACAGAAAAATACACGACTCTTCGATTCAGTAAAGCCCGCATGTGTTGATACCACTGCACAGAATCAATCGTTGATTGAATAATTGAATCGAAAGTCGGTGGAAATATCTGATTTGAGGGAACAAATTTGTGATAAAAATCTGGTCTTGGATGAGTTAAAGGAAACACTTCGTACTTTAAAAGGTAAGAATGTTGTGGATAACGCAACCACTGTCTCAGCATCGTCCCCTAGTGCAATCAAAAGGAAACTTATAGCCGTCACACCACTTAACAAGGGCCCTAGGACTAAACCATCTCAAACTTTGGTCACTAAAGATAAGGCTGAATCAAAAATAGCTTCTAATATTCCTGTGTTGCCTTCTACATGAGTAAGCACCACTACTAAGGCTCAAAGATCTAAGCTTAAGAGAAACAAGAAGAATGATAGGATCTTACCCCATCTAGTAGTCAAGTGAAGAAGAAAGTAGAAGCCCATCCTAGGAATGTTATTTCTGTTTTGAATAAAAAGAATCATGTAGCTAAACCTAAAGGCTCTGCGGTTGTGCAGCGTTCTAAGCCTAGTGTGAATTCTAATTTGAAATGTTGGAATTACAATGAATGTATGTTTTCTAGTCGTCATGATTCTTGCCTTATTGACCATGTGAATGAGATGTATTCCCGGAAAAATGGATAGAATGGAAACCGACTGGGAAAGTGTTAACCCAAGTTGGCTGGATGTGGCGGCCCACTTGTAGAACTTTCACTATAGTAGGAAATACGTGCCCTTTAACTAGGCTCACTCCCACTAAAGCGAAGAAAGCGTGCCCTTTAACTAGAAGTACCAAGGCTACCAAAACACAAGCGTGTCCTTTAACTAGGAACACCGAAACTACTGTAGGAACCAAGTGCCCTTTAAATAGGTCTACTCCCACTGTAGTGCCCGCGAATAATCCAAAACCTAAGAAAATTGGAACAGTAAAACCTGTTAGTGCTAAGACTCACATTAGAAAACGTAGGAAATCTAAGGGTCACAAAAATGTTAGCAATTCTGATAATATTTTATCTGTATCTACTAACACTCCGGAACCAATAGTTTCCAATGCATTGTCTACTGTTGTTGTTGAAAACAGGTGGTCCAAATTGTTCTCTGGTATTTGGACTCTGGTTGCTCCAAGCATATGACCGGAGATCGCTCTCAGCTCAGAAATTTCGTCAGCAAGTTTCTTGGTACGGTTCGATTTGGAAATGATCATATTGCAAAGATAATGGGTTACGGTGAATATCATATTGGGAATGTTATAATTTCAAGAGTCTATTATGTGGAAGGTCTTGGTCACAACTTATTTTATGTGGGATAATTTTGTGATGCAAACCTAGAAGTTGCTTTTCGAGAGCATACCTGCTTCATTCGTAATTTGGAAGGGGTTGATTTATTGAAAGGTACTCGAGGGAATAATTTGTATACTTTGTCTCTACAAGACATGATGGCCGCTTCTCCCATATGTCTTCTCTCCAAAGCATGAAGACTAAGTCATCGTTATGGCATCGACGGTTATCTCATCTTAACTTTGACGCTATTAATCACTTGGCGAAAAACGAACTTGTTCGTGGTCTTCCTAAACTATCATTTCACAAGGATCATTTGTGTTCCGCGTGTACAATGGGGAAAAGCACTAAGAAATCATACAAACCCAAGACGGAAGACACCAACCAAGAGAAACTTTATCTGTTGCATATGGATCTTTGTGGGCCTATGCGTGTTGAAAGTCTTAGTGGTAAAAGGTACATCCTCGTTATTGTGGATGATTACTCTCGGTTTACATGGGTGAAATTTCTTAAAGCAAAAAATGAGGCACCTAAATTCATCATCGGATTTCTCAAGATGATTCAAGTGCGTCTCAACACTACTGTCCGACGCATTCGTACTGATAATGGAACCGAATTTGTGAATCAAATTTTGCGTGATTATTATGAAGAAGTTGGCATTTCTCATTAAACATCTGTTGCTCGCACTCCACAACAAAACGGTGTCGTTGAAAGGCGAAATCGCACACTTATGGAAGCTGGTCGAACGATGTTAATTTACGCAAAGGCTCCATTGTTCTTATGGGCAGAAGCAGTATCTACAGCAGTGTACAGCCAAAACCGGTCACTAATTCGTAAACGCCATGGTAAAACACCTTATGAGCTTCTCCATGGAAAAGTACCAGATTTATCATATCTTCATGTATTTGGTTCTCTTTGCTATCCAAATAATGATGGTGACAATTTGGGAAAACTTCAACCAAAGGCTGATATTGGTATTTTCATTGGTTACGCACCCGCAAAGAAGCCATACCAAATCTACAACCGTAACTATCGCAAGATCCTCGAAACTATGAATGTTGATTTTGATGAGCTGACAACCATGGCTTCTGAGCAACGCAGCTCTGAACCCGCACTTCATGAAATGGGACCCAGTAATATTAGTTCTGGTCTTGTCCCAAACAACCCTACTTCATCATCATTTACACCACCTTCTAGGACTGAATGGGATACGTCGTTTCAACCGTTCTTTGATGAATTCTTTACTCCTCCCAGTATTGTTGCTCCAGAACCTGAGGTAATAGCTCCGGTAACCGAAGTTGTCGCTCCAGCAACTGTTGCACAATCAGACACATCTGCACCTACAATTGGTTAAGATATACCTTCAACGAGTAATTCTCAACCAACACATGTAACAACTGCCCACGTCACGCCTATTGATGATGAAGAGGATGATGATGATCACGATTTGGAATTCGCTCAAATGCGTGAACTTCCATTCTTTGGTGTACCAGTTCCCGACCCTAATCAAGCCGGGTCGTCCACCTCAGAGGAAGCTCCTACTACAGTTTACTCCAATCCACGGATTTGTGAACATGACAGCAAGTAGACAAAGGATCATCCTATAGATTCTATTATTGGTGACCCTAATCGTCCGGTATCCACACGAAGTCAGTTACAAGAAAGTGCAATATTTTGTCACTTTGATGCTTTTCTCATTGAAGTTGAACCTAAGACATGGCAACAAGCTTTTACTCAATCATGTTAGATAGAAGCTATGCAAGAAGAACTTAATGAATTTATACGTCTTGAAGTATGGGAACTTGTCTCATGCCCGGATCAAGTGCAGTTACTCACTTTGAAATGGGTTTACAAGGTGAAACTCGACGAGTTAGGCGGAATATTGAAGAACAAAGCTCATCTTGTAGCTCGTGGATACAAGAAATTATTGGGCATCGACTTTATGGAATCCTTTGCACCTGTTGCCCGTTTGGAAGCTATTAGACTATTCCTCGCTTATGCAGCCCACATGAATATGATCGTCTATCAGATGGATGTGAAAACGTCATTTCTTAATGGTGAACTCAAGGAAGAGGTCTATGTTCAACAGCCAGATGGTTTTGTGAATCCTAATTATCCTAATCATGTGTATAAGCTTAAGAAGGCTCTCTATGGGTTGAAGCAAGCTCCTCGCGCATGGTATGATCTATTGTCACAATTCCTCATTACGCAAGGCTTCGCTAAAGGCAAGGTGGATCCCATGCTGTTCATTCAAAAACGAGGTCTTCAGATATCTCAGAGTCCCAGAGGCTTCTTTATCAATCAATCCAAGTATGCCCTTGAATCGCTTAAGAAGTACAAGATGGAATCTTGCGACCCTGTGGATACTCCAATGGTAATCTAAGCTTGATGCAGATCCACATGGAGTTGCCGTTGATCCGACACTTTATTGTGGAATGATCGGTACTCTTCTGTATATCACAGCCAGTCGACCTGATCTTCAGTTTGCTATATGTATGTGTGCCAGGTATCAAACTAGGCCTACTGAGTTACACTTAGCTACTGTTAAAAGGATCTTTCGATATCTTAAAGGAACCATTAATCGGGGACTTTCGTATTCGAAGGACTCTTCGATTGCACTTATGGCATATGCAGATGCGGATCACGCGGGTTGTCAAGACACAAGGCGTAGCACGAGTGGAACTTTGCAACTACTAGGAGATCGACTAATCAGTTGGGCATCGAAAAGGCAGAAAAGCGCTGCAATTTCAAGTACAGAAGCAGAATACATAGCTATGTCCAGTTGCTGTGCTCAAATTCTTTGGATGAGATCGCAATTAACCGACTATGGTCTAGGTTTCAACAAAATTCCGATGTACTGCGACAACAAGAGTGCAATTGCCTTATGCTGCAACAATGTTCAATTCTCCCGGTCGAAGCATATTGACATTCGCTACCATTTCATCAAGGAGCAAGTGGAAAATGGAGTAATAGAGCTTTACTTTGTCAGATCTGAGTATCAATTGGCGGATATTTTCACGAAGGCTTTAGATCGCGCTCGAATTGAATTTTTGGCCGACAAACTAGGAATGAGAACTTTCTCGCCTGAGACTCTAAAAGAACTGGCAGATGAAGCGAAAGAATAGTGGTGGTAAAACTATTCTCCGTATCCTTGGTGATCATTTGTATATATTGTTTATATCTTTATCCACAAAAGCAAAATACAAAAATATAAAACCATATAAAAACCATAAAAATTAAAAAATTCATAAAAATCCAAAAATATTTTTCCTTCATTTTTCAAAGGCATGTCTTTTGGTACGATAATATTTACGGCCTTAGAAATGTTGATTAATATTGACACGGCGCCATAAATAGTGTTCGTACAAAAGTTGTAAATATTTCATAAAACATGCCTAAATGGCTTGTAGTTATTTCTGACTGCAACCCGGTTTTCATATTAAAGTCAAGTATTTCTTATGAAAGCTTTGGCTCACAAGTGGGAATTAATTTTCTCAGGCAAGGTTTACTTTAAAACCTTGTAAGGGATCAAGTTTATTTTATAACTTGGTCTAACACAAATCAATGTACGTTTCAGTGCATTTATTTGTTAAAACAAGAGAAGTCTTGTTTTTATGAAGCTATCATCTCTACAACCATAGCAATCTACAATTGGTATCTACATACTCGACGATGCGACTACTCAACCGACGACTACAGCTCTTTCAATAGAACACGGGTCAACAATTGAGGGGGAGCAATTGTTAAGCATTCAGAATCTTCGATACCGAACGTGCCAAGTTCACAAGTTGATGTCAAGACAACAATACCAATCGTGCATGTGGTGTCAAGAGATGACTTCTGTAACACTCTCAATTTTCGTATCGGTACAGCGGAAGGGTCTTTTAGAGTGTTACGGGATAGCACAATAACTCCAATCATAGACAACACATAAAAATGGTTGTTCAAGGTTTAACATACATTCGTTCGATAAAAGTTTAAAAGCTTACAACAGGTCCCAAATTATACAGGTCATTTAGTTTACAAAACATAGATCGAATGAACATTTTTAATATTATGTGGGCCATCAGAGTTGATCTCCATCCGGATTACCTTCAAGCACCTGAGATAAAAACATGCAAAAATCATATCAGCGAATGCCGAGTGAATTCATAGAGTTTAATGAAAACCGTTATATAAAACAATCATTTAAAATCAGAACACAAGCAAAATATCAGAAGTAAGTCCTCATATTGCTAGTCAGGCAATATATAAATCAAGCATACATCTTAAACCGTCCATGAGACCGTAGTCTCTATATTACCATGATAGGTAATATATTCATCGTTAATAGCGTCGTGTCATATCGGATATTTAGATTATATAGGTTGTATAGGATTATTATTAGCCGCATGACATTGTTACCTTACTATGAAAACAGCGGGCCGCGAACCCGACAAACAATTTGCCCATCTAAGTTAGCGTGTCGTCACAAAAATCACACTATGGAATCTTCTCATACATAAATTCGCTTACCAATCAATGTGGTACGACGGGGATCAACCGTCAAGGCGCGAACTGGGGTGATCGTCCCCAAATAGTACTATCAAATGCATAAGCGTCTACCAAATCCCGGTAGTTCACAATTCATGCTAATGGGACTTTAAGTGACATAACCTAACTACTAATAATCCTTTTAGTCTCGTTTATAGGGTCATAGCATCATTCGGGTCCATATCATTAAGCATACAATCGGACTACTTGTGTTCTATTTTTATGAAATCTATGTTATCTCCCTCGCGGGTTTACAAATCATTTTATAAAACATTTAAAAGAGTGCGAGGCTATGAACTCACGTTGTTAATGAAAGGCGGATTATCGGCTACGGGCGTGCTTCGGTCACGGAAACCTATATAAATAATAATCGGTCTTAGACTTTGTCCAATGACTTTTATCAAAATAACAATATACATATGATAATTTTGTACATATGATGATGATCAAGTGGGTTTATACATCCTTGTTTACTCGTTTTAGTGTTTACGTTTTGGTAACGTTTTACTAGTTTGCTAGTTTTACCTATTTACCTATTTTAAGTCCATTAAGCTTAGTATAAGTTCTTTAACTTGTCTTAATCCATTTTATACCTATATTATCAGTATATATACTTTCCATGTTGGGCCCAAATAGGTTAAGCCCAATAAGTTCTTTTTACAAGTATTTATCTTATTTAGTCTAATTATTAGTCCAATATGCTTAGTTAGCTCGTTAATGTCCGTATTTCTTATAGTTCGGGTTTTATCGGATTTTACTTGTATTGGTTACTTATATATCAGTATATGACTTTTATAAACTTTACATTAGACGGGTTTTATCGTCTATGTTTTATTTGGCGAAAAACGTTAATTTTACGGTAATAGCCGAAAAAGTCGTAAAAATCAAGTTTATAGTTTTTATTACTTATAAATATTATTCCACTACCATTTATATAATTTATCCATTTAATTAACCTTTTATATATTTATATAAATAAGTTTTATAAGTTAGTGGGTTTTTATTTTACATTTTATACAATAAAATGTGAGTGCTTATATAATAATAATAAACGTTAATTCTTAAAATCTGATTTTTATCTTCATGTTCACCATTTTTACCATATCTAGAGTTCTATAATGAATTAGAAGCTCATTTTTGGGTGACATGTTCTACATATTATGTGCTACATTTAACTTAGTTATAGCTACTGCCCATTTTAAGTTCATCTTGCCTTAACAGTCTCTACAAAACTGCTTATTCAGATTAGAACACCTAACTTGTTTTGATCATATCTCACTCATTATATTGATTCCATTGCATGGCCAACTCTCACATGTGTATAACATCTTGTACTTACTGTAAATGGATCATACCATGCAATTTTATCAGTTCATGTTTTATTTATATACTGTTTTTATACAGCCAACTAAATAATCAAGATTTTAGCCTCATTTCTTATAGTTATTAACATTTTTAAGCATATCTATCAACACTTGATCCCCACACAATATTTTTATCATCATATATACATCATATACATATACAAAATGAAAGAAAATACATTTGATCTTTACAAAATAACAAGAGAAAAATGGAGAGGATGATCTTCTTTACCAACCAAGTGTATTCCTTGTTTTTGGAAGACAAGAACTTGATGAATACAACAAGTAACTCCAAGACCATCAAACACCAAGAACATAAGTTGGGAAATCAGCCCTAGGACACAAGCAAATCACCTCCTATGTTGTTAATATGGCCACCAAATGATCAAGGCTTCAAGATAACTCCATGATAGAGCTAGTAAACATGTATTTCATGGCTAGAAAAGATCAAAAGGGTTGTTTGTTGCTTGATAGTGGACGGCTAGGGATGGGGTTTTGAGAGAGTTTTGATGTTGGTTTGCATGTAAGTAAGTGGTAGAATGAAAACTAGTTGCTAGTTTTGTGTTTAGTGGGAAAGTATAGCTTAAAGAGTAAGCTATGCTTACACTTGTAAGCATTGTGCTAACATGATGCCACATCTAATGTGTGGTGTCATGTGTGTGCCGTCCAACATAGCTAGTGGGGTGGGACAATGTATTTTGTCCCATCTCACTAGTTTACGGGCATTTCTCGATTCTAGTTTTCTCGATTTGCGTGCCCTCGGGTCGTTTTACGAAAAATGTTTTTATAAATTATGAATCAACGTCACAAAACGAATCCAATAAAAATTGTCTCATCAAAAACGGAGTTCAAAAACGTAAATACGTAATCCTAAGGTTTCCGGTTTAGTCGTAAAAGACGCCAAATTATGCACATAAGCCCAAATTTAAATCCGTAAATTGTGAGTTCGTCAACCAACACAAAAATAAGTTTCAAAATATTATACGAGAAAATATTTCACTACCTGAAAATGTTAGATTGTCACAGCTTTTCCTCCTAAAAGGGATCAACGTCCTCGTGATCCATTTCATTTGGATGTCCGTTTCTTATTGAAATCGAAGAGGTGCGGATATTTCTTCCACATTTCATCCTCTCGTTCCCAAGTATACTCCGGTCCATGCTTTGATTTCCATCGGATCTTGACAATAGGTATCCGACTTTGTTTCAGTTGCTTTACCTCACGGTCCATAACTTCTACGGGCTCTTCGATAAAATGCAACTTCCCATCTATTCGAACCTTACCTAACGGAATTTTCTCATTACTCACTGCTAGACATTTCTTCAGATTAGATACATGGAATGTGTTGTGAACACCATGAAGTTCTGGGGGTAACTCTAGTTTGTAAGCCACCGGACCTACTCTAGATAAAATCTTAAAGGGTACAATATAACGGGGATTCAATTTCCCTCGTTTTCCAAATCTTATAACGCCTTTCCATGGCGATACTTTCAACATTACTCGGTCACCCAATTTAAACTCCATTAGCTTCCGTCGCACATCCGCGTAACTTTTCTGTCTACTACGGGCAGTCAACAACCTATTCTTAATCTGAACTATCATCTTCGTAGTCTCCCGGATCAATTCCGGTCCCGTGAGCTGGGTATCCCCAACTTCACTCCAACATACAGGAGATCTACACTTCCTACCATACAAAGCTTCAAACGGTGCAGCCTTAAAACTAGAATGGTAACTATTGTTATACGAAAACTCTGCTAACGACAAATGTTTATCCCAGTTCTTACTAAAATCTAACACACAAGCTCTCAACATATCTTCCAGTGTTTGTATCGTCCTTTCACTCTGCCCATCAGTCTGGGGTGATAAGCAGTGCTCATGTCGAGATTCGTTCCCAAAGATCTTTGGAGAGATTTCCAAAAATTCGATGCGAATCTAGGATCTCGATCTGAAATGATCGATACAGGCACTCCATGTTTGCATAAAACATTATCAAGGTATATACGAGTCAGCTTTTCCAGTGAGAACTGCTCTTTAACCGGAATGAAGTGTGCTGATTTGGTCAGTCTGTCGACAATAACCCAAATCGAGTTATTTCCAGATGATGTTCTAGGAAGCTTGGTGATAAAGTCCATTGTAATTCGCTCCCACTTCCATTCAGGAATCTTTGGATGTTGAAGTAGTCCTGATGGCTTTTGATGTTCAGCTTTGACTCTAGCACAAGTCAAGCATTGAAGAACATACATAGCTATGTCAGCTTTCATATTCGGCCACCAGTACAACTTCTTCAAATCATGGTACATCTTATCAGATCCCAGATGAATGGAATACTTAGATTTATGGGATTCTAACATAATCAAGTCTCTTAAGCCTCCAAACATAGGTATCCACATACGACCTCTTAAGCATTTCACTCCATCAGCTCTAACCTCTAAAGGATCTCCTTCTCCTCGGAACCCTTCATTAACAAAATACTCCTTCTTACAAGCTTCTATTTGCGCATTTCTAGTTTGCTCAGGCAAATTATTGTGCACGGTCAAGACTAGAGAACGTACCCTGATAGGCTATCTATCTTTCCTGCTTAACGCATCAGCAACAACATTGGCTTTTCCTGGGTGATATTTTATATCACAATCATAATCACTTAACAACTCTATCCATCTTCGTTGCCTCATGTTCAATTCCTTCTGGTCGAGAATATATTGTAGGCTTTTGTGATCGGTGAATACCGTACACTTGGTGCCATACAGATAATGTCTCCACAACCTAAGAGCAAAGACTACAGCTCCTAACTCAAGATCATGAGTAGTATAATTCTCCTCATTCTTCCTTAATTGCCTAGAAGCATAAGCTATCACTTTCTTTCTCTGCATCAAAACAGCTCCATAGCCTCTAAGAGATGCATCACAATACACTACAAAATCTTCACTCCCGTCGGGTAATGATAAGATTGGCGCACTACATAATTTTTGCTTTAATGTCTGAAATGCTCCATCTTCATCACTTCCTCAAACGAAAGGTTTATTCTTCTGGGTAAGCTTAGTCAAGGGTTTAGCTATCAAAGAAAATTCTTTAATAAATCGCCTATAATAGCCAGCCAATCCTAAGAACTGTCGCACTTCTGTTGGCGTTGTCGGTGCAGACCAATTCTTAATAGCTTCAACCTTTGCAGGATCAACATGAATTCCATCTTTGTTAATCACATGACCAAGAAATTGCACAGAATCTAACCAAAAATCACATTTCGAAAACTTAGCATACAACCTTTCATCCTTCAACAATTTCAAAACAATCCTCAAATGTTCTCTATGTTCTTCTTCATTCTTAGAATAGATTAGAATATCGTCAATAAACACAATCACAAATTTATCCAAGTAGGGCTTGCACACTCGATTCATTAAATCCATGAAAACCGCAGGTGCGTTAGTTAACCCAAATGGCATTACTTGAAATTCATAGTGTCCATAACGAGTTCTAAATGCAGTTATAGGAATATCTTCTTCACGGACGCGAAGTTGGTGATATCCTGACCGCAAATCTATCTTAGAATACACACTAGATCCTTTCAGTTGATCAAACAAATCATCAATCCTAGGTAAAGGATATCGATTTTTAATTATCAACTTGTCCAGTTCCCTATAATCAATGCACATACGGAAAGATCCATCCTTCTTCTTAACGAACAAGACTGGATCTCCCCAACGCGACGAGCTCGGTCGAATAAAACCTTTATCAGACAACTCCTTAAGTTGCTCAGATAACTCCTTTAATTCAGAAGGGGCTAATCGGTAAGGCGCATGTGCCACCGGTGCAGCACCAGGAATTAAATCGATTCGAAACTCTACTTGCCTTATCGGTGGAAGTCCAGGTAAATCTTTAGGAAATACCTCAGGAAATTCACAAATAATAGGTACATATTCCAATCATTTCTCCCTAGACTCATTCCCGGTCACTTGAGCTAAGAATAACTCACAACCGTTCCTGATGTACTTTTGGACTTTAATACATGAAACGATCTTCAAACGGGATTCACCTCGACTACCATCAATTACTAACGTCCTATTCCTAAGAGGAATCTTAACCTTCTTCTCTCCACATAAAATAGTAGCATTATTCAACGACAACCAATCCATACCAATGATAATATCAAAACTACCTAATTCGATCAACATCAAATCAATCGGAAAGGAATGGTTTAAGAGATTTAGAGAGCATTCTTCTAATAGCTTATTAGTTTTCACTAATTTACCATCAGCCAATTCCACCTCGTAACTGGTACTTATCTCAACAGGTTCAATATCAATAAGGGCACTAAATTTAGTGGATACAAAGCTCCTATTAGCACCCGAATCAAATAAAGCAACAACATAATGATTGTTGAGTAAAAACGTACCGGTAACGACATTCAGATCCTCTTTCTTCACCTCAATTGTTCCAAGTTGGTAGATACCACCCTGGGGGTTTCTTCCAGGTACAATCGCTTTCAACTTGGGGCATTCCGATTTCCTATGACCTTCTTCATTACAGTTGAAGCAAATGGTTCCCTTCTTACACCTTTCAACCTTGTGTCCAAGCTTTCCGCAATTTCCGCACTTCCAGCAGTTGCCAGCATGCCTCTTGTTGCCACACTTAGGACATCTATCATCGTTGTGCGGTGTGTTGTTGGTAAGAGCATTTGCATTCCCCTTTCTCTGGTTCTGACGGCTATTGAAATTCTTCCTATTATCACCTCTATCTACATGATCACCGTCACCCTTTCTTTTCTCACCAACACGGGCTTCATCTTCCCTATCCTGAATTATCTGTCCAATGAGTTGGTAAGCCATTCGAACAACATCATCAATGGTCAGTGGTTTAGATGATGTCACGTTCCCCCGGATATTCCTGGTCAACCCTTTAACATATTGCTCAATTTGGATCTCTTCGGGTTCAACCAATCGAGAACATAGCAAGGCCAACTCATGGAATCGGTTCGTGTAACTATCAATGTCCACACCTTTCATTCTCAGATGAATCAACTCCTGTTCTAACCTAATGATCACACTACGAGGACAAAACTCCAAAGTCATCCACTTCTTAATTTCAGCCCAAGGAGTAGCATTAGCAGCATCAAGACCCATGAAAGCAATTCTCCCGTTCCACCAAGTCAACGCACGACCTTTAAGAGTAGCCATAGCAAAAGTCACCTTATCTTCCTCCTTACACTTACTGATCCGAAACACCGATTCAATCTTCTCAATCCACTGGCTTAGTCCTACAGCACCTTCAGTTCCATTAAAAGGTAGAGGTTCACACTTCATGAACGTCACATAAGTACAACCACCAACTTCTGGTGCATTAGTTCCAAGTCCTCCTACATTTCCTCCAGCATTAGCATTCACATTATTAGCATTCACATTCACATTAGTACCGCCAATTCTACTACCGCCAGCTCCACTACCGCCAGCTCCACTACCGCCAGCTTCATTTCTAGCATTTGCCATAAATTCAGTCATAGATGCAGTAACTTGCTCCGTAATAATCCTACGTACATCATCCTCAGTCACAGCCTTCTTGGGCGGCATAGTTCTATAATTTAACAATTTCAAAGTATTAAGCATTCACCCAACAAAGGATTAATATAATATGGATTGAATTCATAATCAAGATACAAATAAGGCACAATATGGAATTCAAGACAAGATACATATTTCATTCGATTTGAAACAAAAGTATTGTCTTAGTACATCCCATATCAAAGTTCTAGCACTATATACACTCAAAATTCGTGCCAAGTCTACTACTAACAAGTCGGTTCAGTCAAAACTACAAAAGCACAAAAGATACAAAGGTCACTACTAAACACAGACTGGTCTACTGAGAACCGCCAGATGGTCCATCATCCATCGTCTTCTGAATCTTCGTCGGACGATCACTAGACACATCTTTAGCTGGGCGCTTACGGATCACTCCTCTTTCAACCATGTCAGCATAAAATCTACTGTTCCATCCCACAAGTATATTCAACTCCTTCTCAGCTTTCTCACGCATCGCACGAGCTACATTCAACTGAATCTCCATAGAATTCACCTTTCTCTTCATTTCAGCAAACTCACCACTTTCCAACACCGATAACCTCCTAAAAGCCTCATTCAAACCACGTTCCACATCAGTCAAATCTAAACTAAGCAATTCCCGCTCTTTCTCACCAACCTTATTCTTCGACTCCAAATAAGCAACATGAGTCTGAACAACACCTAATCCAACCTCTGTGATACAACTCTTAACACGGGAAGCATCTAGATCACGTCTCAAGGCCCATGGTGCAACACCATCAATATGAGTAGCCTCTCGAGCACTAGACGACTCTCCTATCTCACATCTACGAGTAGCAATACCATCAGTACCGTCAGGTGCATTATCATCATCATCCTCCTCTGATTTAGAATCAGATTCAGACGATTCAGACATTTCATCCCTAGGTAGCTCAATCTCAGAATCAGACAAATCAACTGGTGGGGGCAAAGGCTCGCCCTCTGGAACATCATAAGAATAAATAAGCTCAGCTTCCTCATCGTCATCAACCTCAACGTCTATACCTACATCCTCCTCGACATCCTCGTCGTCAATCTCATCATCTAAATTATCTAACCCAATCTCATCATCATTCTCTATATCAACATTCTCAATCTCATTCTCTACCAAGTCAACCTGAGAGGAAATCTGATCTCCTAGTCCTAACTCGGGCTCGGGATCCTCAAATGGTTCCTCCTCATCATCCATATCATAATCTACTAAGTCTAAATTAAGGATTATCATCTACATTAGGTTCGGGATTAGCATGGTTTTCTACAAGAATATTAGGGTCAGCCATGACAATCTGCATTTATATATATATATATCTCGTATTAGGATAACATACTAGTTAAACAATTACATAATGAAATCACGATATATACATATATATAAATTAAATTATATATATCAAAATATATATCTTCTGAATAGGGCTTGTTGGTAACGTCAAAGATCTCTGGCACCGTTATAGTCAAAATATTTTTCAAATATTTTCTCAAATGTTCATTGTCAAAAGATTTTGAAAAGTTTTGTTCAAAACCTTGGTTTTTAAAATCTTTTGTTCTCTATAACGAGAGCTCTGGTACCAAACTGTAACACTCTCAATTTTCGTATTGGTACAGCGGAAGGGTCTTTTAGAGTGTTACGGGATAGCACAATAACTCCAATCATAGACAACACATAAAAATGGTTGTTCAAGGTTTAACATACATTCATTCGATAAAAGTTTAAAAGCGTACAACAGGTCCCAAATTATACAGGTCATTTAGTTTACAAAACATAGATCGAATGAACATTTTTAATATTATGTGGGCCATCAGAGTTGATCTCCATCCGGATTACCTTCAAGCACCTGAGATAAAAACATGCAAAAATCATATCAGCGAATGTCGAGTGAATTCATAGAGTTTAATGAAAACCGTTATATAAAACAATCATTTAAAATCAGAACACAAGCAAAATATCGGAAGTAAGTCCTCATATTGCTAGTCAGGCAATATATAAATGAAGCATACATCTAAAACCGTCCATGAGACCGTAGTCACTATATTACCATGATAGGTAATATATTCATCGTTAATAGCGTCGTGTCATATCGGATATTTAGATTATATAGGTTGTATAGGATTATTATTAGCCGCATGACATTGTTACGTTACTATGAAAACAGCGGGCCGCGAACCCGACAAACAATTTGCCCATCTAAGTTAGCGTGTCGTCACAAAAATCACGCTATGGAATCTTCTCATACATAAATTTGCTTACCAATCAATGTGGTACGACGGGGATCAACCGTCAAGGCGCGAACTGGGGTGATCGTCCCCAAATAGTACTATCAAATGCATAAGCGTCTACCAAATCCCGGTAGTTCAAAATTCATGCTAATGGGACTTTAAGTGACATAACCTAACTACTAATAATCCTTTTAGTCTCGTTTATAGGGTCATAGCATCATTCGGGTCCATATCATTAAGCATACAATCGGGACTACTTGTGTTCTATTTTTATAAAATCTAGCATGTTATCTCCCTCGCGGGTTTACAAATCATTTTATAAAACATTTAAAACAGTGCGAGGCTATGAACTCACGTTGTTAATGAAAGGCGGATTATCGGCTACGGGCGTGCTTCGGTCACGGAAACCTATATAAATAATAATCGGTCTTAGACCTTGTCCAATGACTTTTATAAAAATAACAATATACATATGATGATTTTGTACATATGATGATGATCAAGTGGGTTTATACATCCTTGTTTACTCGTTTTAGTGTTTACGTTTTGGTAACGTTTTACTAGTTTGCTAGTTTTACCTATTTACCTATTTTAAGTCCATTAAGCTTAGTATAAGTTCTTTAACTTGTCTTAATCTATTTTATACCTATATTATCAGTATATATACTTTCCATGTTGGTCCCAAATGGGTTAAGCCCAATAAGTTCTTTTTACAAGTATTTATCTTATTTAGTCCAATTATTAGTCCAATATGCTGAGTTAGCTCGTTAATGTCCGTATTTCTTATAGTTCGGGTTTTATCGGTTTTTACTTGTATTGGTTACTTATATATCAGTATATGACTTTTATAAACTTTACATTAGACGGGTTTGATCGTCTAAGTTTTATTTGGCGAAAAACGTTAATTTTACGGTAATAGCTGAAAAAGTCGTAAAAATCAAGTTTATAGTTTTTATTACTTATAAATATTATTCCACAACCATTTATATAATTTATCCATTTAATTAACCTTTTATATATTTATATAAATAAGTTTTATAAGTTAGTGGGTTTTTATTTTACATTTTATATAATAAAATGTGAGTGCTTATATAATAATAATAAATATTAATTCTTAAAATCTGATTTTTATCTTCATGTTCACCATTTTTACCATATCTAGAGTTATATAATGAATTAGAAGCTAATTTTTGGGTGACATGTTCTTCATATTATGTGATACATTTAACTTAGTTATAGCTACTGCTCATTTTAAGTTCATCTTGCCTTAACAGTCCCTACAAAACTACTTATTCAGATTAGAACACCTAACTTGTTTTGATCATATCTCACTCATTATATTGATTCTATTGCATGGCCAACTCTCACATGTGTATAACATCTTGTACTTACTGTAAATGGATAATACCATGCAATTTTATCTGTTCATGTTTTAGTTATATACTGTTTTTATACAGCCAACTAAATAATCAAGATTTTTGCCACATTTCTTATAGTTATTAACATTTTAAGCATATCTATCAACACTTGATCCCCACACAACATTTTTATCATCATATATACATTATATACATATAAAAAATGAAAGAAAATACATTTGTTCTTTACAAAATAACAAGAGAAAAATGGAGAGGATGATCTTCTTTACCAACCAAGTGTATTCCTTGTTTTTGGAAGACAAGAACTTGATGAATACAACAAGTAACTCCAAGACCATCAAACACCAAGAACATAAGTTGGGAAATCAGCCCTAGGACACAAGCAAATGACCTCCTATATTGTTAATATGGCCACCAAATGATCAAGGCTTCAAGATAACTCCATGATAGAGCTAGTAAACATGTATTTCATGGCTAGAAAAGATCAAAAGGGTTGTTTGTTGCTTGATAGTGGACAACTAGGGATGGGGTTTTGAGAGAGTTTTGATGTTGGTTTGCATGTAAGTAAGTGGTAGAATGAAAACTAGTTGCTAGTTTTGTGTTTAGTGGGAAAGTATAGCTTAAAGAGTAAGCTATGCTTACACTTGTAAGCATTGTGCTAACATGATGCCACATCTAATGTGTGGTGTCATGTGTGTGCCGTCCAACATAGCTAGTGGGGTGGGACAATGTATTTTGTCCCATCTCACTAGTTTACGGGTATTTCTCGATTCTAGTTTTCTCGATTTGCGTGCCCTCGGGTCGTTTTACGAAAAACGTTTTTATAAATTATGAATCCACGTCACAAAACGAATCCAATAAAAATTGTCTCATCAAAAACGGAGTTCAAAAACGTAACTACGTAATCCTAAGGTTTCCGGTTTAGTCGTAAAAGACGCCAAATTATGCACGTAAGCCCAAATTTAAATCCGTAAATTGTGAGTTCGTCAACCAACACAAAAATAAGTTTCAAAATATTATACGAGAAAATATTTCACTACCTGAAAATGTTAGATTGTCACAACTTCAGACGTGACGAGGCGACCAACATATGCTGACAAGAACCATTTGAGTTTATCATATGATGTTCTCTTCTATCAGGTCCAACCTTGTCAATTATTTTCTAATATGGTGAATATGTGATCATGTTACAAATCGGTATCATATCTCATACATTTGATATCGTGAAGATTAAACGGACTTGCATTTTTCTTCCCAAAACCTTTGTTAAAACTTCATTAAATCAATTGATATTAAAAACATCGATTGGGTTAATATTTTTAATATGGGGGAGAAAATGTGATTTAATATGGGATATTATCACAAATGGTTTGACTTAATGTGTTGGCTCATCCCGACACATGCGAAATGTTTTCGAATATCATGGCATATGTTAAGGGGGAGCAAAATGGATTTGCATATCAAAATGGATTTTCATGGTGACATATACTTACCCAAAACACATTTATTTCATGACGATGAAGATTGTGGTGACATAAGGATGGTAGGATAGGTTAAGTCCTATGATTCTTCCAGAACCGGAGGAATCTTCCCAAGGACATTCCATAGCTAGAAATAGTAGTCCTTAGGAAAGATGGAGAAAGATTATGAACGTAGCTGAATGCCGACCGAGTACTTAAGTTAGCACTGGAACAATCACAACAAGGTGCTAGTTATGACGTATTGGTAAGCATTGAAGGGGTTGAAGAATGAAAAAGAATTGTAAAGATAAAGGGTGTAAAGAAAGAAGCCCTCCTTACAACTTTAGGCAGAAACCGGGTCAACACATATGCTATTGAGATCATTTTAATGATGCTCGATTATGAAGATAGACATCATGGACCCAGTGATGCAATGCACAACCCATCCCAGCTAACTCAGATATCTCTTAAAAGATATTTGTTTTAATCACACGGAGACAACACATTATCTATCGATTTATTCACTCCGAATAAATTGGTATTCAAATGGTGGCACTCCTCTCCAACCTCCGATCACTAAAATCCAAAATGCACGATCGAGTCTAGAGCCATTTGAGATCATCAAATATCTCATTAGGACACTCTTTCATATTTCCTTACTTCTTCACATACTGTGAAAAGTAAGAAAGATTTTAAGAGTCCTACGCAAAATCTTCATGATCTTGCCTGAACATCCGAGTAATACGAAAGTATTTACAATGAAGATGGAAATCCTTCTTGAGCGAATATCAAAAAGCTCATGGTAGGTGACTTGTGCAATTCTTTATAAATCAAACTTGTGATAACTGGAAAGAAACAGCTGTTTTATTCTTAACTGAATTTAAACACGTTCCAGGCCTCTACGCAATATCTTAGTGATCTTGCCAGAACACTCAGAGTGATACCTTAGTGTTCACAGTGATGAGTGGAAATCCTTCTAGTGTTAGCCTCAAACATTTCTTGGTAGGTAACTTGCAAGATTCTATACGAATCAAGCTCGTGATAACTGGAAAGCAACGATGGTGCGGTTCTTAATTGAATTTCACTTGTTCCAGGAACATGAATTGACGGCTTCAAATCATGCGGATATTATTATCCAAATGATTCACTCTTTATGTTCGCAGTCAGCTTTGGACGGTCGAATAAAGAGAATGGGTTTACCCGCGAAATCCTGTCAGGAAGTTACTTAATTGAAACTATCCGTCACGGGTACGATATCTAATATCGTCCAACGGTCGTCACCGACCGGAGGTAAAATGCTACCATTTAGAATGAAATGTTCAAAGCCATTTCGTTCGTGTCTACTTATGTTACGGCATTTAAAGACGGTGGCGTTGCGGAATCCAAGAAGAAGTCGTCCAGGCATGCTTATACTTTATGCACTTAATATCTCATTTAATTCAAGAAAGCCTAAAAGTTAAGTCTTCCGCTGTACGAAACTCTTAAGCTTTCAAGAATTACGAAGGTATAAGTATGTGGGACATGGCGTCACGAAGAGGCGAAGATCACAAGTGATGGATGTATGAGATCAAGGCAAGAGATTAATTCTCAAGATTGATATCAAAGATCACATCAGCATGTTCGCCAGAAAAGAAAAAGGAAAAGAAAGACGAAGACTACGAGCTCAAGACAAGCATAGTATGCTAGGTTTATTTCATTATTGTAACTCGGGTAACGCCCTTGTTTGGAGTGACCTCCCTTAGGGGGAGATTGTTGGAAATACGTTTTTACGTATTTAGGAAGATTTGGTCACTCCGACAATATATTAAGTAGTAGATCGTAGTCTAGATATCTTTATTAAACAAACAAAGACAAGCCTAGCCTATAACATGTGTTGGCCGGCCCAACATTGTAAGCTCAAGCCCATCACAAGGCTTGGGTATATAACCCTCTCCTTTGATGGAGAGGGTGTGTGTTCTTCATTTTTACGCATAGTGAAAAAGTGTTTTTCTTTCACTTTCTCTCTCTAAGTGTGTGTGTTCTCACCATCTCTCTGTCTCTTTCTCTCTCTAAAAACATAAGCAAGATTTAAAATTCTTAAAAGTACAAGTGCTTTACTTCAATGTGTTTAAGGATAGAGAGTCATATAACATTTTCACAATGCTAATTTCTTTGTTTGATGAATAGACCAAGTTTTATCAGTGATTATGCGATTAAAAGTTAGTATTGTTGTTCATGTTGAATAGACCAAGATGTTTGGTGTTACCGCGTTACACAACAAACAGTGTCGTTGAGCCATTGAGGATCTGAAATGCACAGCAAAACTTGATACACAAAGATCTAAACACTTACCCAACCGAGACCTTTGGACTTTAAAGTTAGAACAAAAACAAAACACATAATTTCTTAATCATTTAGTCGGCTTCCCTTTTATCTTATATTTTAGTTTTACCTATCGGCAATGGTAGTAAACCCTGTTTGATCAGAAACTTTTATTCGGCAATTGCATATACCGCTTCATTAACTTGGTTTATCTTATTTATGCACATCTCCTACAGGTCACTTTTAATTCTTTCATTCCTATTTTAATGTAATTCTTAACGTGGTAGCTACTTTTTAGTATTCACATCTGACCTTCATTCCTAGGATGCCTTCTTAACCTCTAATAAGAATGTTTAGTATTAAAAATGTTTTATAATCTGGTTTCCAAGGTACAAGCAAGCTAATCAAATGATCCAGTTTCAGCTTTTAAAATCCCAAGGAATTGGTTCACATGTACGTATATGTTATTTAAAGGGTGGTTGGGTGCGTCACCACAACCTGCGCAGACATGTTGGTATCGATCTCCCAGGTTCTAATAATTTCAGAACCAAATAAAGGCAGACAACCAGCCACAGTTTTTCTAGCATATTAAGTAATGAAGTTAGCTGTACATAAATAAATGAACCACTACAAGCTCATTAAAAAAGACAGTTATACATATTTATTTTAATTCATATATATTGTTTGTTTTATTAAATTCAGAATAATTAATATATGTAATAAATTTCTAAAATAACATATACAGAATATATTTTAGTTACTATACATAATCATATAATATAAAACATACAATATATACTCCATAAATATTGGTTCTTTACACAGAAGATATAAATATAACTTAAAAAATATAAAATATCTCATAAATATTTATCAAAATCTTATAATATGTGTATAAATACATATGGTCGTCCAATTAATTGGCATAAAAAATTGACATACTTAAATATACTTAGTAACAACAGCTTTCCAGCACATAACAAACAATTATTCCAGTGGCATGAAGACTGATGTTATCACAATTGATTCATCATCAGATGATGATATGGTAATCATAAATTAGTTTTATATTACAATATTATGATTAATTATTGATGTTGTTGTAATATTGTTTTTTGTTTTTTTATAGATCCCCCAGCAAAGATCAAAATCAGTCAAACTTAGGAATAATTCTCCTATAACTATAGATTCATCAACAGATGTTGATATGGTACAGGTATTTAATAATCAATCTAATGTGAACAACACTTCTGAATAAGTATTTGATTATTATAACATATTACAAAAACATAAAAACTAACGTTTATTTGTGTTTTTAATTTATATTCATGTATATTTTGAATAGATACAGACAACATCAAATAAAAAAAGGCGTACGACTGTCAAGAAGTTGGCTACCAAGAGAATGGCTTCAACTTCAAAAGTCAAAACTTATCAGCTGAATGATGAACCATCAGATGATGATCAAAATGGTTACACACTTTTGGAGAACTACAAACCAGGAATACTGTTTCCAAAAAAGGTTAAATTTTTTTATTCTAATAATTTCTATGAATTTTAATTTTTTTCCAAAACCAAATAATAACAAATCAAAAATGGTCAAGCATGAAGAAAATTTGTTTTTTAATAATTTTTATTTATTTCTTTGATATATATTTTTAGGTTTGTGATGATGATATCCAATTTCGTATAAGTCGTCCTGCAAAAACTAAAAAGGAATCAAAAGTTGATAGCTACCAGTTTAAGGATGAAGCATCAGATGACGATCAATTTCAAAATGGTTCAAAACTTTTGGAGAACTACAAAGTTGAAAAACATTTTAAAAATATTAAGCAGGAAAAGGTTAAAAATAAACAATGGTAATCCATAAAATAAGTTTGTTTTATTCACATTATTAATTTAGTTTTTTAAATAATATTAGGTTTCTGATGATGATATACCATTGGGGATAAGTCGTCCTGCAAAAAGTCTCAACGACTCGAGATATAAAGAACAATCAGATGAGGATGAGGATCAATATGAAAATAGTTACACACTTTTGGAGAACTACAAAGGAGAAATTCAGTATCCAAATGTTAAAAGTGAAAAGGTTTAATTATTTCATCCTAATATTTTCTCTGTATTTTATTATTTTTTCAGAATCAAATTATAACAAGAACAATGGTAAAGCATAAGAAAATTTGTTTTATACTAAGAATGGTCAAGAATGAATAAAATTTGTTTTTTACTAATTTTATTTTCTTTCTTTGATATATATTTTTAGGTTTCTGATGATCATATCCAATTTCGTATAAGTCGTCCTGCAAAAACTAAAAAGGAGTCAAAACTTGATAGGTACCACCTTAAGGATGAAGCATCAGATGACGATCAATTTGGAAATGGGTCAACACTTTTGGAGAACTCCAAAGTTGAAAAACATTTTAAAAATGTTAAAAAGGAAAAGGTTAAAAAAACAATGGAAATCCATCAAATAAGTTTCTTTTATTCACTTTATTAATTTTTTTTAAAATATTATTAGGTTTCTGATGATGATATACCATTTCGGATAAGTCGTCGTGCAAAAAGTCTCAAGGACTCGAGATATAAACAAGTGAAGTTCAAGGTTTTTGAAGAACAATCAGATGAGGATGAGGATCAATTCAAAAATGCTTACATACTTTTGGAGAACTACAAAGGAGAAATTAAGTATCCAAATGTTAAAAGTGAAAAGGTTTAATTATTTCATCATAATATTTTCTCTATATTTTTTCACAACCAAATTATAAGAAGAATAATGGTAAAGCATAAGAAAATTTGTTTTATACTAATTTTTATGTGTTTTGTATATATATTCAAGATGTTTGATGATGATATACCATTTCGGATAAGTGGAAATACAAATGGTTTCACTCTTTTGGAAAACTACAAAGCCGGAAAACTTTTTATAAATGTTAAAAAAGAAAAGGTTTAGTCCTTTCAACCTAACTAAATTTTATCATTTATTTAAAATTTATAAAAATAAAATTATAAAAAATAAACAATTGTAAAGCATGAAATAAGTTTGTTTTATTCTAACTTGATTTAATTATTTATTAAAATATTATTAGGTTTCTGATGATGATATCCCATTGCGTACAATTCAATTAGCAAAAACTCTCAATGACTCAAGATATAAAGATGTGAACTTGAAGGTTTTGGAAGAACAATCAGATGATGAGTTTGATTTACTATTTCCACATGAAACTTTAAATTCAAGGAAATATATAACAAACAAATTATATGAAAGAAACAAAAACAAATCAAATCAGAGAAAAATGAAGGTAATTATTATTCTGAGTCTTATATTGTTAAATATAAATGATTATTAAGATTTTATTTTAATGACAGGGTCGCATACAAGATGGTGTTCAAAAGGTAGATAAGCACACCCAAAACAAGAGTCAAAAGGATAAAACTTTTAAACTTTTGTGAAGATGAAGCTACAAAAGACAACAAAATACATACAATTAGTGAAAGAGGCATTGAAACTTTAAGCGACTCAGAGTACTACTGGAATCATGAGTATGATTCAGACATGTACAGTGTAAGATCTGTGTCTGATGATGATGCAGATTTTATCAATGATGATACTCCAGATTATTTCACCCCAACAACTGATGAAGACAAATAATCAACAAAGGAAATTAATTATTTATGTTTTTCTCAGTTTTTGATTCAAATTCTATTATCTTTAAATTTATAGGATCAATGTTTAGAATAAGTAACATTGAATATGTTACAAAGTTGATTAATAAAATTTTATTATTTTATAAAATTTGATTATTTTATATATTTATTGTGTTTGAGTACAACATCCCGATAGAAGATGCTTTATAGAGAAACACAGACATATTTTTTTCTTTTTCTTGAAAGAAGAGATATCATTAATATAAGAGAGACCGAGGGTCAGTACATAGAGTTAAACAAAATCACCAAACAAATAGATATCGTCAATCTAACCCTAACCATAAAAACAATCAGACAGATTGTTTTGTATTCCTTACATTTATAGTTTATTACCCTTTATGCAAGAAGAACTTTTGCTTTTGCTTTTTGTTAGTATCTGAGAAGACAAAAGAGTACCGATAGGACAATCAAAGCTCTTTAATATGTTAGTACAGTAGTACGTATATTAAGCAACACTATTATATATATATACATACGTTTTGTTGGTCTTGCCAATGAAAAAATGTATTATCTAAATTGTTGATCAACACCACAAAGAAGAAACAACTCGGTGAGGCTTTCACTGCCATGTAACCAGAATATACCTAAAACAGCATCTGGTTCAGAAGTCTAAGCAAGTAAGCAGTACAAATACAGGCGACCAGCCAAATGCGAAGCTCATTCTATAACCAAATGGTAGAAAACACTAGCTGATAATAACAAATAGCCAAAATATAACTACCCATGGCAGGTGATGGAAATATAGTGAAGTACTAACAATGAATAGTGACACGAATCTTGATATCATCAATTATTTCCAGTCTTTTTCTGACTGTAAGGAAAATTAAATAAGCAAGAAGGTTCAACAAACTATAGTGCAACCTTTGATAAGTTGAGACTGTGAGGAAGTGAAAGGGTCGTCCATTACACAACTCACATCAAACAGAAGAAGGGGGCTACCACTTTTATTACCAACAACATGCTTTTAGTTATATGTAGTTTAATAACATACTTTTGATTGCAGGAATTCTAAAAAGTGTCTGCAAAGCAAAGCTAAAAAGGGAAGGTAGGTATTTTTAGACGTTTCGCGAATCTTGTCAATTTTTTAGTTTACTTTCAGATTGTAATTTTCTTTACATCTGTTATGTAGGTAGCAATGAGAAACATAAGAAGAGATTCCAATAAATCGTATGATAAAATTTAATAGGTTTGAAAGTAAACTTTTAAAATATATTCATGTTTATTTTTAAAATATATACTTTCATACAATCAATTTCTTCATTCAGATTCTGCTGTAACATACCTTTAGGTTTTTAACTATAAAAAACACATACTCAATATACTACTATATTAATAAAATAAAATTTAAAAATAACACGATTATAATGTAAAACAAATCTTCAATATAAATAAATAAACCTGTTACTAAACAGAATATTCAGTAAATATATATACACCATCATAACAGATTTACAGAAAATTAAGAGTACCAATATCATAAGTTGTAAGTAAAAAAATATTGATGTTTATTTTTTTATATGTATTTTAATAATGTTAATTTGTTCATTAAGATTATGATCTAACATACCTTTGTGTATTATGATAAAAAAAAATCAAGACACATGGCAGGATCAAATCATGTAACACAACCAAGATACAAATCATCAGAACATACTCCAGGACATTAACCACTACTTACGTAAGGTTTGTAATAAATTTCAGTTCATGACATATATACATTAATTAATATTCATGTTTATTTTTATATTGTAAAACATGATATTAACTTTTTTGAAGTTATATATCTGAATTGTAAAAGGTTGTATATAACATATCAATTTCTAATCTAATACAACTTTTTGTGTATTTACGACTAAAAAACACACAAAACATAGATATTCAACTAAGAAAACGCGGAAGGCCTGCTATAACACAACCACCAATAGCATTAGAAGATATACAAATACGAAAACGTGGAAGGAAACCGAAAAGTAACCAATTTACAGAAGGTTGGTTTTAAATTATATATACTGCATAAATATAAACATCCATGTATGTATTTTCCATAGCTTATGAGTTTCTTATGTTTAATTAAAAACAGGTAAAACGACAACAACAACAAGATCATCTACTATCAGAAATGAATCTGAAACTGGGAATATAAAACAGAAGGCGACAAACACAAGGCTACATGACAAAACCAATGAATTCAAGAGTAAAAAAAAATTTAATCAACGAATCTCAAAAGGTAAACTATTAAATAAAACCTTCATATATTCAATAAACTAATACTTTATAAACATATTATAATTAATTAAATACAAAAAATTCTAATATATATTCCTTTAATTTCAAAAAATAGATTATCTTCATCATGGGGACCCAATACACCCATGTGAATCATGCGGCGCATTGTTGTGGCATGCTGAAACCGTAAGAATAGCAACAGATGTCTCGGACGAGGCGTATTCAATTTGTTGCAGTAGAGGAAAAGTAAAACTAGGCAATGAAGTACTTGAACCACAAAAATTATTAAAACAACTTATGACAAACAAACACGAAAAAAGCGCACATTTTGTTGACAATATAAGACGTTATATTTCAATGTTTGCGTTCACTTCCATGGGTGGAAAAGTAGATCATTCTGTTAACAACGGTCGTGGGCCATTCTGTTATCGAATTTCCGGTGAGAATTACCACAACGCAGGAACTTTGCTGCCAAAACCAGGGAAAAAACCACAGTTTGCGCAGCTATATATTTACGAAAAAGAAAATGAAATTAGTAACAGAATGAAGTCCGTAAGATATGCCAAAATATATCAATTGTTTCTCATTTTATAGTACTTGTATATTTTAAACATTCTAATACTTTGACTGTTTTACAAAATCAAAACAGCAAGGAGTCGAATGTATCTTCAAATACCAGCCAACTAAATCGCAAGCTCACTACCGATATCCGTGACATGCTTGATTCAATTAATCCTTTGGTCCAAGATTTCCGAATGGCTGGTGAACGTATTAACAAAAAAAAGGAAACAAATCTGAACATTAAACTAACTGGAACAAGAACACGAGATGGACGAGATCACAACAAACCTACTGCGTTAGAGGTGGCGGCTTTGATAGTTGGTGATTTTGAAACAAACAAACATAAGAGGGATATCATACTGCTACAACAAGATGGGGGTCTTAAAAGGATAAGCGAATTGCATCCATCTTATCTAGCCATGCAATATCCTTTGCTTTTCCCATACGCTAAGGATGGCTATCGAACAAACATATTTCATTTTGGTGTCACTGACTATGACGAAAAAAAGGGACTCGAGTTAGTATGAAACAATGGTTTGCATACCGAGTACAAGAAAGGGAAAACCAATTTTCAATGATGCTAAATGGAAGAAGACTTTTCCAACAATTTTTGGTGGATGGCTACACTATGATCGAGGCCGAAAGAATAAAATTTCAAAAAAAACAACAAAAGGATCTAAGATGTGATACTTATTCAAAATTAGCAGAGAAGGCTCAAGATCCCAATTCGGGAGTAACATTACATGGCAAAAAGGCTGTTTTGGGATCAACATTCACCGGAAGCCCAAGGTATATGATGTAGAACTATTTAGATGCCATGACGATATGCAAGTTTTATGGCTATCCTGACTTATTCGTCACCTTTACATGCAACCCAAATTGGCCAGAAATCACCCGCTTTGTCAAAAAAGAAACCTAAAATCAGAAGACAGACCCGATGTAATATCAAGAGTTTTTAAAATAAAGCTAGACAGGCTCATCAAGGATTTCAAGGACGGACATACATTTGGACCCGTGAAAGCAGGTAATTTACATGAATCATTTTACTTAATGATAAAAATATACGTTTTACAAAATCTATATATCATTGTCATACTAATTTTTCCCAACTTTATCTCAAACTGACAGTGGTATACACCATAGAATTTCAAAAGAGAGGACTTCCGCATTGTCATATACTTTTGTGGCTTGAAGATCAATGTAAGTTAAAAACAACAAAAAAAATTGATAAAATCATTTCCGCAGAAATACCGGATAAAAATGAGGACCCAGAGCTTTACGAAATAGTATCGGAACACATGATGCATGGACCATGTGGACATGATAACCCAAACTGCCCATGCACCGTCGATTTCGAGTGCACAAAGAATTTCCCAAAAGAGTTCAATAATGCAACAGTTATCGATGATAATGGTTATGCAATATACAAAAGGCGAAACGATGGGAATACGGTAACGAAAAACGGAGTATCTCTTCATAACGGTTAAGTGGTTCCATACAATGCAGGTTTACTAAAGAAATACCAGGTACACATAAATGTCAAATATTGCAACCAGGTTGGTTCAATAGTAAATATTAATTCAAATACATAAACAAGGGACCTGACAGGATTTCTGCTGCTGTTGATGGAGAAGAGGTGGACGAGATAAAAGACTTTTATGATTGTAGATACCTTTCTGCATGTGAAGCTGCTTGGAGGATCTTTGGGTTTGAAATTCATTATAGGACTCCACCAGTAGAGCGATTACCATTTCATTTGGAGAATGAACAATCTGTAGTATTTGACGCTACATAAAGCATCGATTACACACTAGACAAACCCTCCATAAAAGAGACAAAATTCATCAAATGGATGGAACTTAATAACATAGACGATTTTGCAGCAAAATTGTTTTACGCAGAGATACCTAAATACTATGTATGGAATTCTCAAAACGGAGTTTGGGATACAAGACAACGGGGGTACAGTTTAGGCCGTATTCATCATGTACCACCATCTTTGGGAGAGATGTTCTACTTGCGGGTATTGCTTAACAAGGTCAAAGGCCCAAAAAAATGGTCACACCTTAAAGAATTCAATAAAATACAATATCCAACATACAGAGATGCATGTATAGCTAGAGGCCTATTGCAAGATGACAAGGAGTGCATAGACGGACTAATGGAAGCAAGCGAATGGGGAATGGGTGACTACTTGTGAGCTTATTTTGTAACGTTGCTAATGACAGATAGTTTGTCAAGGCCAAAACTGTTTTGGGAAAAAACATGGCATAAAATGGCTGACGATGTCGAGAGAAAGGAGAGAAGACTGCAAGGAAACAAAGGTATGTTATGTTTCAATAATAAATGAACAACATTAAATTTATAAAAGTTCAAAACAATAATAACAAAAATAAATTTACATGCAATTTGACTTATATGTAGACTTGAAACTATCGGAGGAGCAAAAGAAAGTCTAAAATACATCGAAGACATGCTGCTGAGTAACAACAAGAGTTTAAAAAATATTTTAGGCATGCCATATCCAGAAGATGAATTCACAATGAAAGGATACAACAGGCTAATACACGACGAGAAATCTTATGACCCAGAAAAGATTAAGAAAGATCACGACACATGGTATCCTACTCTCACAGGTGAGCAAAAACAAATTTACTCAACAATCATGGAAGCTGTTAACAACCACAAAGGAGGAATGTTTTTTGTATACGGATATGGGGGAACAAGAAAAACATACTTGTATAAAACAATCACAGCAGGAATACGATCAAAAGGAGACATTATATTAAATGTGGCTTCAAGTGGTATTGCAGCTCTTTTATTGGAAGGAGGGAGGACAGCGCATTCTCGGTTTGCAATCCCATTAAACATACTTAACGACTTTGTTTGTCACATAGCTGGCGAAAGCCATCTTGTAGTGTTGATAAGACAGGCAAAATTAATTATATGGGACGAGGCACTAATGATTCAATCCTATTGTTACGAAGCATTTGAAAGGACACTAAGAGACATTTGCAGACAAGATCCTAATAAAGCATCAGAACTTCCTTTTGGAGGAAAAGTTGTTGTATTTGGTGGAGACTTTCGCCAAATCCTCCCGGTGATTCCAAATGCAACAAGAAATGAGGTAGTACATTCAACAATAAACTCAAGTCCTTTGTGGGAAGACTGTAGAGTGTTAGAGTTAACAATGAACATGCGTTTAACTACCAGATCAAGTGAATCAGAGAAGAAAGAAATCCAAGATTTTGCAGATTGGATCTTAGGTATTAGGAACGGCGACAACGACCCTAAAAATGATGGACAATCAACTGTTGTGTTCCCTGATGAAATGCTCATACCAGAGACAGATGATTACGTTAAATCAATCACTGAGGAAATATATCCAAATCTGAATACAAGACTGTACTCAAGAAACTATTTTCAAGAAAGGGCTATTCTAGCACCAACTCATGAAATGGTTGATTTGATAAACGGAAAAATGATGTCCTTACTTCCAGGGGAGGAAACGATATACGAATCATCCGATTCGGTATCATTGGTTGAGGATGATACAAACTTCGATCACTCAATATACACTTAAGAATTCCTAAATGAAATTAAGATGTCCGGACTTCCTAAACATGCCATCAAGCTAAAAATAGGAACACCGGTAATGTTAATGCGCAACATTGATCAAAAAGCAGGACTATGCAACGGAACAAGGCTTCAAGTTTTTAGAACAGGGAAAAATGTATTCGAAGGTGGTATCATATCAGGTTCAAATGTGGGAAAACGTTGCGCAATCCCAAGAATGATTATTACACCGACTGACAAAAAGATGCCGTTCAAATTAAAAAGAAGACAGTTTCCAATTCAAGTGTGTTTTGCAATGACAATCAACAAAAGCCAAGGCCAAACGTTATCAAAAGTTGGGTTATTTTTTACAAAACCAGTTTTCTCACATGGGCAGTTATATGTAGCGGTATCAAGAGTGAAAGACAAAAAAGGATTGAAAGTTTTGTGCTTAGACAACGAAGGAAACCATACAAACACAACAACAAATGTTGTATACAAAGAAGTACTATATCGTCTCTAATAAAAGGTATGTTAAATTTGGGGAAAAAAACAATCTTCCTTTATTTTTATTATCTTGATGGGTTTTACAATTTAAGTATTACTTAATAATTACTTCCTAACCACAATACACTACAACAAATATTATAATACATAAAAATATAATAAAAAAAAAATAAAAAATATAGAACATAAAAAATATTTATATATACAACATATTTTCTTAAACAATATTTACAATAATAAACATATTATATATATAATATTTTAGATATACATAATAAACTGCAAACAGATATTACAAATGTAGTAGGTATGCATTTAAAACCATATCACAATAACTTTACACTACAACAAACAAATATGCGAATTACAGAAATTATAGAAAAAAATACCTAAACAACCAGGCATGCCCGTTGTTGGCAAGTTAATATCCTTTCTACTGAAAATGAATCTATTATACAAATCTACATAAACAAAAATTTATAAACTTATCTATTTATGGAGTCAATAACCCATGTTCATTATAATTGCAGGAGAAAAAGATGACGGAGATTGAACATTGGATAAGACGGACGAAAAAAATACCACAGACTTATACCCTCAAACATTAAACACACATACAGACACATCTGGGGCTTTTGCATGCAACTGTTAGAAGGCAACGTTATTATGACTCGACCCGTTTTGATTCATGTTATTTGTGTTATCTTTTGGGCGGTGGCAGAATACCTAATTAACTGATGGCGTCGTTGCAGAAACTGTGGTTGCTGCAAAGATTGTCGTCGCAGAATTCGGTGTGTGTTTTGCGGCTTCTGGGTTTGATTTCTTTTATTTTACTTTTGATTTATTGTAAAATCATTTCTGCATTTTTATAGCGAAGAATGCCTGTACATTAAAATTTGATTCTGGTGTGAGTAATATTATGGGGTCGGTTGTTTGTATCTCAATGTTATCTTATGTACCATGTCGAATGTCAGTTAACTAATAAGAGCTCTTTCGGAACCAAATGAATCACTGATTTGGGGCTACACTATGGAATATCATTAATTTATGAATCACTGTTAGCAATAACTTTACAACCATCAATAAAATGTTTCTTGTGGTTTTTACCTAAAAATAAATTGTCTTCTTTTAAAAATAACTTGGACATCATTAGACATCGCTAAACCACCAATACCAAAGTGAAACAAGTAACAACAAACTTAAAAAAGTCAGATACTTGTCATTGTCAGGATAACAGAAAACTTCCTTCCTTATATAAGATTTAAAAAAAAGTAAAAACGGCCACAATTTTTGTAAAAATAAATGAACAAGTTATGTGAATTGGTTTTACTTTTGTTATAGACTTACTTATATTTAGTATGATTGAATGGCCGACTGATTTTTGGATTCTTATCAATGTTTTTCTTCTATATATAATATATTAATAACAGAAACTAAGATATCAAATTTTATGATGCTTTATATGTTTTACTGGTATTGAATATTTTATGTTTTATATCAACTTCAGCTATATGGGCATTTGTTACGTTTGACCTGACATAACAGTCATTTAGTTCACAAAGTATTTGGATGTCAAACCTTTGTTTATTCTCATTCATCTAGGTCTGTCAAAACTATTACTCATGTGTACACTTTCATATATCTGCAAAGGAACTAATATAGGTGAAGGCCACGAAGCAGGTCTGAAGGTTAAGTTTAGAAAGAGTGCAGTAGAAGGAAGTGGTGTTGTACAGGTAAAAGCAGATGAAGAATATACTTTTTGGAACTAATCATATGTCCCAGTTCTTAGGAAATTAAAGTCTGCAAAGTGACAGAAGTTAAAATTTGAGAATGAAGTACAAAACACAACAAAGGATAAAAGAACAATACACAATTTAGAAACCCAAAGTATCTATCAGTGTTTAATCATCTCATGTTTAACTTGTCTGAGATGTACCTAAATCTTCAATGCTTGTGGTTTGGATAAAATTGGTGGAAACTTACCTGTGTAAATTATATTTGGGATGTTACTGATGTTGATTCGTTAGTCTCATCACTGGTAACTGTTTCTTTTTACTCTTTTTAAGTGCATTGGGTTGCAAATAATATACTGATTTTACAAAATGTACTAATAGATTAGGTAATCTTCTTACCAAATTTTGTTAAGAGTCCATGGTTTCATGTTCATCATATATTGTTAAGAATGTGGTTTCAGTATTTGTGAGCGCCTACTGCTTAATAGAGTTTGCTTTCCTTTTTTTTCTTCTTTCTTATAAGGGCTCATGGTTATTTTCTTCTTATACATGTTTTAAGTATATGATACTTCTGCTCTTAATACTAAGCTTAGCCAAACAGGACCTTAGTAGTATTGACGTAAAAATCATTAGTCGGGTATTGCTATAACTCGTGATTCATGAAGGATTTAGGAAGTGAAGAATGGATCTTCTTAAATGGCTCCATGAATAGGACAGTAATAACAGGTGATGGGATATTGTGACGATGATTGATGTAACTTAGGAAATGAAATATCGGAACCTCGGGGGTTTGCTATATAGGTTTAGGCTTGTAATCTTGGTTAAAATGTCTCGAATTCAAATCAATTAGATGTTATCAACTTTGTATTATATACAAATATCTGATACTCTTTAGCCTCTTAAAAGTTACTATTGGTTATATTAACTACTAAGATTAAATATATTTAATGTATGTTTTTGCAGATATACAATGGAAACATAGGCCCATGTGGTCAAATATGAACTTTTCTTACTAAAAACCAGTAACACGCTCTCCATGGAATCAAAATATTAAATCATTGATCTATACATAAATATACAAGGGTTGTATGCATTAAAAAAGACTTTGATTTTTGATATTAAGGTTTGGCCAATGGGGGAGCTCTTTGGTATTTGCTTGCAGCTTATTTGGTCTCAATTGTGAAGTAAGTATTCTTAATGTTTCATCGTTAGTATCTTCAAATGTCTAGGTTCTTTTGATTATTTATCTCTTATATGTAGGAGATTTCTTATTGAGTGCTTAGCTTCTTCTACTTTTAAGTAGCTAAGCAGTTTTGAGTGTTTTGTTAGACTAACATCTGCTTATTTTAGACTAAAGCACCTAAAGATAAGAAGACTACTTTGTAGGTATTTAAGCGGTTCAACTGAGCGACCCGATGTTTGGTACAACAAAAGTGTGAATGATTATTAGCCTCTGTCTAAAATTGTTCTAGTTATGATATGGCCATTGATAAGGGTACTTCTAAGCCAACAATCTGAATTACAGAAAGATACAATTTGATAAGTGTACTTCTAAATTTGTATGGATATATTGTACGAGTGCCACGAGGATCTATCCAGTGGCAGTGAGATCAAAAATACTGTGTTGGCTGGTCGTCGATTTTATGCAACTTTATTTTGTAATGTTGGTAAGAAAGTGTCACTGATGGATCATATGATTAGCTTGCAGAACATTGCATTTAATCTCCGTTTGCTATAGTTATATTACGCAAGCTATATGTAATATAGTTATATAAGAAAGTCAACACTTGTGTCATAATCTAATTAACCACAAAAACAGAGCTATGATTTTGTACAAGGTCAAAGAACCAAAATATCAAAGAGTAAACCATTGTTGGTATGTGAACTGACCATTGAGGGGGTCTTTAGATTAGCTTGGGTATGGAGCTACTCTAATATCTCACAGTAAACCAAAACATTTGAGCTCATCTCATTTAATGGCTTATTCTGTTCCGACTTATTGACTTATTTGTTTACGCAGTTGACCACTCACAACATGCATAATAACTTCTCATATATTATTTATTATTTGTTATGAATAGTAAAATTAAATAATGTTGGTCCATTTTAATGGAGCCACTATTTGTTACTTATCAATCGGCCGAGTCAGGTCTATGCACTAAATGCAATATGTATTGATTTGCTCAAAGTTTAAAATACTGGAATCATTTGTATTAGATTTGATACCATTCTGACCATTTCTCAACATATTGGAATTGAACCGTTAAATGTATAGCTTACCCGTTTGAATACAATGACATGCACACTCCATTAGAATAAAATTACCTGTCTAATATGTTTAAAGAAAATTCACCAATTTAATTAAAATACAGGGTATCTATTGCAGAAATCAATATTGTTCAAGCACCTTTAACGGATGTTTGGTATGCTTCATGCAACTCAAAATGACACATAAATATTAGAAAGTAATTCGGAAAGCGAATGTATTTACAATGACAGAGTTTTCAGTTCTAAAAAAAAATTGCAGGAATCACAAACTATTTTTGGTGATTACTTTGTGCATTTTTTAGTATTGTCTTTGACATTCATACAAATGAGGTATTGCTGTTCAGTAGATCATATATCAACACAACGTACCACTTATAACAACATCCTAAAACATTATTTGAAGTACACACCCAAATGTCTTTCATATATCTATTTTATCTCCAACAATTTGATTATTATAAGCTCGACATTGTTTAAGATTTTTATCTGGATAGCTTAAAACATATGTAGTATTAACTCATGATGCAGCTTATGCACAAGTTTACATGTAGTCAAATAAGGTCAAACTATTAAAAATTCTAAGCAAACACTTCTAGCATCGTATAGAAGTGCGACAGGGACCAACTTCAGTATTTGTTACTTTAATTATTGTTTGATTATTGCTATTTTTTATTAATCTTGGAAGGATTTTTTGGCTTATTTAAGGTTTCATTTATTTTCCAAAATAACCTAAGGAGGGTTCATAACTTTTAACTCCCTTAAATCTATAATTAGTTCCATGAATATTAGATATGGTATAATTAGATATGGTATAATTACCTGAATAACGCATCAACAATAGGCCCGCAACGTAGAACCGTCACTCTATTTTACTTCTACTCCGAAATAAACAACCACGAACCATAATCACAATAACCATACCACCACCATACCTTTAGCACCCTTGTAATCACATCCATCACCGTTATCTCCACCGTCATCACACTATCATCATCAAAAAACAAACAAATTAACAAAACACAAAATAAATAATCATTCAACCAAAAACATATCTAAATAAAATAAAAACTTATCTTTACAAAAATTGAAACATGATCAATACAAAAACAAACAAATGAATAATAAATTAACATTATCTTCAATACGTAACTCATGATATATTAACATCATTCCTAATTTACGGTCGTGCCTGCGTCATTTGGGAGAACAAACGATGGTGGTTTTAAGTAGGTAGATTAGGATAAGTAGTGAAACAAATTAGGGATTTGCTGGATATAATATCTGAATTCGCTCGGATTGGGTCTGCTTAACAAGGATATCTCATGATATTCGGACCAAATAAAAAAATAAATGGAACAAATTATGTGTAACTTAAATCAATATTAATCAAATAGACAAGTACCCGCGCACAGTCAAACCCGTGACCCAAAAATTGCCTAACGACTAATACTTAATGATATTCTAATTCACAAGGTGGTCAAACCAGTAAATCGGTGACTCAGCCGGATTGAGTTGCTGGTCGAACCCGTGCACAGTCACTCGGTCGAACCCGTGACTCAACCAGATTGACACAGTAGTCAAACCACTGCTCAGATGACTCAACCGGATTGACCCGATGGTCGAACCCGTGACCCGATGCTCCAAACCGTGACCCGATGGTCGAACCCTGACCCAATGACTTAACCAAGTTCACATGATGGTAGAACTCATGACCCGATATAACAATCGGATTAACCCACTGATTCAACACGTTGCAATATATTAAATGTTTAACTTCATAATTATTGCATTCTAATATATAAGGAATTACAATTTTAAAGTATTTCCTTAATTATTATATTTTCCACTTTCAATAATTGGAAATACACCATTTATATATTAGTATAGAACTATAGATAATTAAAATAATTAAAAATAATATATAAAAAACAATTCAGATATAAAGGTTTAAAAAAGTTTATTAATATAAATTAAAAAAAACAAAAACAAAACATTCATAAACCAGTTGAGTTATAACATGATCCATCCTCTTAATTATACATAAAATTTATAGGTAACATATTTAAAAATCTATTTTAAATCTTATAAATTAAAAAAAATATTATATAAAATAAACAATAATATTTAAAGTCAAACATTTAAAAGAAAGAAAAAAAAAACAAAAATTAAACTATAATTTTAAAACATACAGCCTACAAATAAAAACAATAAGAAAAACATACAATATTAGTGATGCAACCATCATACACAATACCATTCAGTAACAATTACCAATAAAAAAAATTACAAAAAACAATTACATTCATAAGTCTTTTAATTAATACAGTAACAAAAGTTTTATTCATTCGGTCCTTCGTAATAGTCAATTTGGACCAATAACTGGTAAAATAGTTCTTCTTAATACTGAGTGTCATGACAAGCATACCAGTACTCGAGACTAGGCTCTGACGACTTATCTTCTTTAGACAAAATGCCATAAACGAAATCTTCATATTCCATTTTTCCTTCAAAGTTATTGGTGAACTTTCTTGGTACCTTGCATACAAAACAAAACATATTCAATAATATGAGCACTGAATAGATAAAGCATTTTTCCTAAATTAAAGAAAGTAATATTACGAACCTGGGAAAATATTTTGGCTGTAGGTAGTTAAAACATGATAAAATACTTGTGTGGTAAAATAAAGAGATAATTGACATGAACTATTAGGCTTTCGAACCGAACCAAACTACTATTCAATCAAACTGAACCTAAAACCAAATATGTATTTCGTTCAGTTTTTAGATTGACTCAAATTACACTATTAATTATAATATTATATATAATTAATAAATATATATGAAAAAATTATAATATCAAACATATATAACAAACAAATCGGTTCAGTTTTTAGCAAATCGGTTCAGTGTAAAAACTAATAATATCAAACATATATATAATTATATATATATATATACATATATATATATATATATATATATATATATATATATATATATATATATATATATATATATATATATATATATATATATATATATATATATATATATATATATATATATATATATAACAAACAAAACACGACCATTGGGTGGCCCTGTGCTCAGAAAAAGTGGAAAACCAAACTATAACTGTATATACATAAAACTAACACACAAACGTACTCTTAGAAACGTTTTATGAAACGACCCCACCCAATGGGTGGGTTACGACGCTAGTATATATATATATATATATATATATATATATATATATATATATATATATATATATATATATATATATATATATATATATATATATATATATATATATATATATATATATATATATATATATATATATTATATATATATATATATATATATATATATATATATATATATATATATATATATATATATATATATATATGTATATATATATATGTATGTATATATATATATATATATGTATATATATATATATGTATATATATATATATATATATATATATATATATATATATATATATATATATATATATATATATATATATATATATATATATATATATATATATATATATATATATATATATATATATATATATATATAT